>JAPMAE010003837.1:0-12924 GCA_036584705.1 Rhyacophila sp. 25_7
TGTAGCCAGGACACGAACCCGAAACGGTTGAGCTAATAATTGATGATTATTACTCATAAAAAAACTGTCAAAAACAATTTTCACATTTTGGAGATCCATATGCTTCGTTTCGGAGCGAACATGGTAAAAAAAAGTCTTTTTATTATTTTGAATGAATAAGCAAGTCGTACGAGTATATATGAAATTATTCAGAAGTCAAAAGACTTATGCGGCTTGTCATCATTGACTGCTTGGTTGATGTATGTACGCTAGTTCTATTAGTTATTCACAAAACACTCGTAAATAGGGCTTTTTGTGGCTCGAATTCATTGATCACGGCAACTTGAGTGGTTTTAAAAATCCTTTAATTGCTTATCTAGCACAAATCCTTCCATTTGAAATAGAGTTCAAAAAAAATGTTATTTCTTTTGAAAGTTGTGCTTTGGATGTCCACCAATCAATAGTGAAAAAAGTATGTATTAACAGATCAACAATCGAAGCACACCTGACCATTGAAAAGGATAATGTTAAAAAACGGTAAACTTTTCTCGTACCTCTATTATAAGGCGTCTACACCAATTGATTGTTCATTATTCAAGTCTCGCATATATATCATTCATGCATTTATATAATTGTTTGTTGTTGCAGGCCCAAAGAATATGTCATAGCAGACTTAGGTTGTGGAGATGGTCGATTAGGAAAAACCGTACCAAATAAAGTACATTCATTTGACTTAGTATCGCTTGACCCTTCCGTTAAGGCTTGTGATATGTCACACACACCATTGCTGACTGCTGAAGTGAATGTAGTTGTATTTTGCTTGTCACTTATGGGTACTAACCTGAAAGAATACATCATAGAAGCAAACAGGGTTCTGAAAGTCGGGTAAGATTTGTTTACATTAATACATTTCAATTTTACTGCCTCTGTGGTGTGGCTTTTTGGTCACTTGACTCATTTTAAGTTTGCCTGTGATCACACTTAACTGAAAACTTTTTTTTGTTTTTTCTTACGTTACCTATCAATTTTAAAGAATCTATAGCAAGGGTTCTTAAACGTATCCAGTCCGAGAAACCCCTCTTTAACATTTTTTTGGGGACCCCATCCCAACCCTAGGCATTGTACATCATTCTTGAGACTGAATTTATGGATCAATAATCTCATAGGCACTACGTTATAAAAATATTTTTTTTATTCCTCCACTCTTCTTGCCTTTTCATTGACTTCTTGAATTGCTTGCAACTATTTTTTTATAATTTCGCCAACTCTCGGTAATGGCCAAGCGGACCACAGTTTAAGAACCTATCATCTATATATAGCAAGTCAAACGGATGCTATATACTTATTGTGTTGTTCAATTTACTAAAACTTTTACTGGAACCAATTATCAGATCAATATTAACCTCTCTGCTAGTGAGTTTTTTTCAACTAAACCGTATCTGGCTTAGTTTTTTTACATTAAAGTTTTTTGGTTATTCTTATGCAACATCATATATTAACCAAAAATAAATTATATTGAATAAAAATGTGATCGCAATCAATTTACGCCATCAAACATAATAAAATTGATAGCGAGTTTTAGTAATGGTCAACCATCGGTTTGCCAAATAAATATGTATTTTTCTAAAAATAACAAAATTCGCTTACCATGTAAAATATTATCAGCGCATAAAAGTTATAATTTTTTTACACAAAAGTATGTTACATAAAATACACTATTCTGAGGGAAAATTATTTTAATTCATTAAGAATGTTTGTTTGTGTGGTACTCTTGAAAACAAGGATATACACATAGGCCAACGTTGCAATCGGTACACAAATACTTTGTGTCCTTTCTTTTTTGTGGCCGATTTACACTATGGCTGCAAACGTGACATTTCCTTCGCTTTCGATGTGTTTCTGTAGAAGGCACAGGGCTGATAAAATGTCTTTCTGCGAGCCGTGTAGGATAGTCTAAACCACGTCCACCTCCACATGATGACGGTCGCTGGGTATGGTATTTCTCTACCAACTGACTGATGACATTTTCTCTAAATTACTGAAGGACAAGATTTTTTGAGTCTTCATGCGGTGTAAGTAAAAGGCGTATAGACAACTTGTGTCAATCAACCTTAAGAATATTTTCTTGTACCACTTCAGTGTTTTTCGTGAACTGTCCGTAAAGCCTAAAATTTTGTCAGCTTTATCTACAGCTCCCATATTTTTTGAATGATCCGCTAATCTAAAACAGCTGCAGGTTTGATTTTATTTTCGCCAGTAATATGATCAATTTTATCTGTCACAAGCATTTCATTTTTGTGGATATCGGTTAGCATTATGACATCCCTTTTGTCCCGGCATTTTTGACGCATCAAATTATCCGATTGAAAATACTACATCACCTTTTTTCATTTTATCCTTGCCAAATGCTGGCATTTGTTTTCGATTGGCTCGAACAGTTCCACATGCGTTTGTTATTTTTTTATTTAGATAATCAAACAAAACAGGATTAGTGTACCAATTATCTAAATAAATTCGATGTCCCTTTTCCATGTAGTCTCGTAACATGGTTGTAACTACAGAACCAGATATTCCGATATTTGAGTCTATTTCAATGTCTGTTACTGAACCTGTGTGAACAATAATATCCAATATATAACCAGAGTTCGAGTCATAAAGCACAAATAATTTTATACCGAAATGACTGTGTTTAGAAGGAATATAAATTTTGAATGTGAGTCTATCCCTCCACAGTAAAAGACTTGATAAAAAAGAATGATAAGTTTTGGGAAAGGTCAAATATGTTTTAATATTTTTTCTTTATCGGATCTAACGTATTTCTTATTTTATGTAACCTATCATTGTCAGAAAAATGTAAATTTCTTAGCAGGAGGAGAAATCTATCCTGCGACAATATTTTGAAGTAGGGCATCTCAATAATAGGGTTATTTGACCAATACTTCTTCAAACAGTTTTTTCCTACGCGACCCATAAGCATGATTGTTGCCAAAAACATATATGGTATCCACCCACTTTCTCATTTTTGATTTTGCTGATAGATTGCATTAAAGTTTCGCAGAATATTTCTTAGTTTCTTCAACAATCAATTTTACAATATTATGTGAAAAAAACAACTCCGAAAATTCAGATTCATTTGAATTTTCATCTGCAATAACATTTGTGGCTATCCCACAGTTACTAATGTCGAAGTTATGTAAAATGGGTGTGATTTCGACTCGATCCCAGGCTCTTCCTTCGATTCGGCCCTGTTTAGAAGTAGATGGAATGCATTCTTCCTCTTCAGATGAATCAGCTTCATCTGAGGAGCTATCTGATTGAATAGGGAGATCCTCAACATTTTCAAATGTGTCCCCATCTTCACTTTCAATAAAAAACTTATTGATGTCTTGTTCACTAATAAAATCTCTCGACATAATGGCAATCGTTCAAAAATGTTATAACAATAATGGAAAACAGTTTTACGCTACACTAAATATGTAAATAAAATAAAATGTGAAAGAATACGGTATATTTACAATGAGATATATACTGAAAACACATAAAACGAATCAAAAAACGCTAGAATAACGTAACTAATACAGCACGCGAGAAAACAGTTGTCATTCCATGGAAAATGTCGAATGACGTCACAGATATTACTTTCAAATTGCGATACCGGTGTTATCGGTAACTACTCTAATTATTAAAAAAAAAATGCGAAGAAGTCCCTAGATGCCATTGCACGTCATATATTTCAATAAAATTTGATAGTGTTTGTACTGGAATCGTGGACGCATCCGTGCGTCCACACTCTCCTCAGACTTTCTTTGTTTTGACGCACTGGTGCGTCCATACGCATGGACAGATTAATAGGATTACAATATTTTTATAATTTATTTTAGTATAGCTTACTCAATATATATATTAAACAATGATCAAATCTTTTTTTTTCAGAGGTCTACTCAAAGTTGCAGAAGTAGAAAGTCGCTTTGAAAATATTGCAACTTTTTTGAAAGACATTCAAAAATATGGTTTCACTTTAATAAAATCCGATTTGAATCGAAATCTATTCTACTTCATGGATTTTAAAAAAGACAAAGATATAAAAAAAAGAAGTAAACTACCGCAACTCAGCTTAAAACCTTGCTATTATAAAAAACGATAAAAATGAATGATATTGAAATAAAAATTTAGCATATTTTATTTTTTGTTTATTAATTACCCAATTTATACACAAGACTGCTTCGAATCTGATGGAAGGTTGTGGAATACTGAATACTCTGGGGTGTCCAAGAGGCAAAACTCAAGAAAACTATCACTCACACACATGTTGTAAAGGTTCTGATCATCTAGATACCATCACGCAGGCAGTTATCAATACTTATGTGTACATACTTGTATAATACAAAACCAGGGGCCAGTCCCACCTATATTTCAACACCTCCTACAAAATGTATTCTAACTCCAATATGATATTTTTCATATCTGTAGTGCATACTATTTTAGCTCCACTTATGCCAAACTTTTATCTCTTTAAACTCCTCTCCTTTAAAATTCCGATTTTGAACATACAATACTTTACGTATGAGGCGTCAATTTGTATAACAGGTTGAAAAAAATCATTGATTTAAAAGATATTCTTCGTGTAATTTTTATTTCAATTACTTTTAATTTTTTATTCAATTTTTTTTGTTTTATAGTTTAATAAAATAAAGAATGTGACAACAATATTATGCAATTCAACTCATCTCGCTATTTTTTTGTTATTTGCTGAAGACTTGAAATTTTTCTCGGTAGTTATAATCTGTCATCAACTTCAATTTTATATGGATAATATATTAATTTTGAATAGGCGCAACATACTGGTTTTTGATATTAGTAAATGCAATCTTTTATCATTTACTAGAGCTTCAAAAATATTATTTTTCTGATATTCGATAGATGGCAAAGTTCTTACGCAAATATCATCCGCCAGAGACTTTGTGTTATGTCAAAGCGGCTACTCACCTTCCAACTTCACACCCAATCTACAGGGTTGACCATTTGGGAGTGGGGGTAGTGCTGCTCGACTCACGAGCCAACTTCAGTCCCGATTTTATTCTGCGAGTACACTGTAGTGTTTACATTTGTAATAAAGATTTGTGGTATCCCATCCTGTTCTATCGAAAATGCAAAAGGCAGACATTGCTTTATTGGTAGTTTCTGCTACACTACAAAATGAACAATGAAAAAAACACTGGTCCAAAAATGTATCTTTTATGAACAAAATTATCCCACATTAATGTTTAAAAATTTTAGAATCAAGGGATTTTCTAATTTTTTTAAGAATGAATTCTAAATGTTTCGACGAGTTACTCAATTTAGTAACGCCTTACATCAGGGGTAGCCAACTTTTATATACCGTGCGCCATTTTTTTTTCCACATGAGTTCAGATTCGCCATACAACTAAAACGCCTTTTCAACTTTCTTACATTCATGGTTGGAGTTAATAATAATATAGTAATATTGTAGACACAAGGATGCAACATGCCACTTATAATCATCTAATGAATCACGTCTGGCGCATGCGCCACAGGTTGGCCACCCTTGCCCTACGTCAAAAAATAAAATACTCATTGCAAACGTTTAGTAGTTAGTTTGCGTTTTTTTGGCAACTGGACAATGTTAGGGAGATTTGAGGTTTTCTGCAACATAACTCCACAAATATTCTCAAAAATTATTCCAGAAACATGTTGGACTATTTACAAATGTCTGAAGCCTTACATAAAGGTAAGTTTGCTATCATGGATTCTTGTGTTTCCCAAATTGTCAGTATAATAATTTTTTCCTTTGTATATATTTTTTTTTGATCTTATTACATTCCATACTCAATAATTTGTATTATAATGCTAAGGATAAAATATTAAAAATCATATAGAACTCATGTAAATCTAATAAAAACACCTTTATTTATTTATGCAAATAGACAAAGGGGCTATTTAATTAAGTACTTAACAGTCCAATCCAGTTTTGGTGAGAAAGGGTGTCCAAAAATTATCAGAATCGAAGTTACAATATACATTCTGTAAACAAATATATTTGGCCAGGGAAAATCCTACCAACAAGTTTAAACAAGATTTGCCCGAAAGAGGTTTAGGGTCGTTGGTATACAAACAGACACTTCATGCCCGAGTCACGATTGGGCAAAACTGTCAAATGGTTGAACAATATAAAAAAAAACCTAATCTTAATAATAATTTAAATATTTGAATTTAATTGCTACAAATATTTATAAAAAATGAAAAAAAAAACATTTAATGGGTTAATTAATTACTTCAAAATGATTAAAATCTTTCAATTTATCGAGTTTGTGCCTTCCACCTTGATAATTAATTCGTTACTAAATGTGTTTGGTACATCATCGGTAGTCAATAAAGTTGAGGATAAATTTGGAATCAAATTTAGTGTCGAAGATGATTGGGTTTGACCTTGTTGACTTTGAGACAATGGATCAGATCGAGTGTAATGACGGGAAGTTGATGTTTTGTCATTCTGAAAAGATTGTATTTCTATTTGATGTTTCGGAGATGGTGAATAAACTGAAGAACATCGTGAAGGAGAATCATTATTGGATAGTGCAGAGGATGCTTGCATTTCAGAGTGAGGGTGAGGTTCGAAACTAGGATAATTTAATTGTGTTGTATATTGAGGAAAAGGAGATAGTGTAGAAGACGGATGGGGCGTTCCTAAATTTATCGAAGAATTTACAGTTAAACTGCCCATTTTTCCATAAAAAATTGTATCTGATATAATTTTGTTCGCAATCGTCAACTGTTCTTTGTTTAAGTCTTTAAGTTGGATTGCTATAGATTTTGCGATAATTTCCCATTCTTCTTCCTTTGAATCTAGTAACTTCTGTGCTGATAGCATTAAATCATGTTGTTGTTTCACTATGCCCATTCTTGCTTTTTTGTTTTTTCTTTCAACTGTTTGACTATCTCCAAAATGTTCTGATTCTTGTGTATCAATTACCTGTAAATAAAGAATATTACTTTTCCAGATGCCTCCAACCAAGGCTGAAAGAAAATAAACTGCCAAAGACTTTGAATAAAAATGGCACTTTAATCATTATTTGGGTGCCATTGATGGGAATCATATTTCCAGTGAGAAGCCTTTGGGAAGAAGTTCAGTCAGGGTCATGCCGTGCTATGATATACAGAGCGGTGGCCGCATCAGATGGCACAGTAAAGGGGCAGCATAAGCAGTTTTTTTTAATCACAATCAAAGGTTATTTTAAAGAAATAACATTTCGGGCACCATTTCGAAGACTTGCATCATACTGAGAAAATATACCGCACAGCCCTGGGTTCAGTGTTTTTTGAGTGTTCTGCTAATAGTAGTAAATGCTAACTATGAATTGATATATGTTAATACGGGCACTAATAAAAGTGTCCCAGATGGAGGAATTCTCAAATCTACAACTTTTGATCAAAGCACAATGCGTGTTTAACTAAATTTACCACCACCTTCAGACTTCTGAATACAAATACACCTGCGCCATCCGTGTTTGTTCTTGATAGTGCAGTTGCCATATATAGACAGATAATGAATCCGTTGCCCTTCAACAATATTTGCAATGAGAAAAGAATCTTTAATTACAGATTATCCCACACCAGAAGAATCATTGAAAATAGCTTTGGTATATTAGCAGCAAGATTTAGGATTTTTCGTCAAAGTATTTATTGGTGATAACATGGATCTTATTGTACTCCCGCCTTTTGTGTGTTCCATATTTTTTTACTAAAGAAATCAACAGGATATAAAACACTTAGTTGATAATGAAAATACATTATTTCACCAAAGTGAATGGCGTCAAGCAACTAACGGTTTAGTGCAGGGGCGGGTAAATCTTTTCACAGAGGACACGATCACAAAACTAACTGAAACTATTATTTTTTTTTAAATTAAAGTAATATAAAAAATGCTTATGGGGCTGATTTAACACCACTAGCACAAAGTACCAAAAGAAGACGAAATGAAGAACGAAATATTGTGAGAAATACATTTACCTGATATTTTAACTGCGAAGGTGGTGTCGATTTTCAAGAAAAAATCTTTTGCCCATACAATAAATTATAAATTCATTAATTTTATGAGTAAATAAGCATCTTACCTCATCAAGCGTATCTATCGCATCACGTGAAGGCTCATTGGACTCTTGCAAGAAATGTAATAAATCATAATACCACAAAGACGGAATATATGTTTCATTTGTACCGCTTCCTGTTCTTGTTGAAGTTTTTACCTGAGATTGAAAGACCATTATATGTAACATTGAATGTAAAAAATAACATACATGTGTAACATAAGTATTTTAACTAAATTTAATTTGAATAAACATATTTACTTTATATATTTTTTAAGTGAAACTTCTTAAACCAGCTTCCCGCGACTTTTTAAAAGAAATAGGTTATGATATTTTAAAAAAATTTTGGTGAACTTGCCTCATTTGTATTCATTTTTCAATGTTACAGAGCTTACCTTTTTATATTCCCTTGAATAACACGTCCTCATGTTCTCCAACTTCCTTTTGAAATTTTGCATTGTTGCACTATCATCGATTTTTTTATAAACTTCAAGTAGCATTTTGAATCCTTCATCTCGCATATTTCTGTTTAAGTAAATTGCGTTTTTCTTTTCCCACAAATGTGGTAAGTCTTTGTACAAAGCAATAATGTTTGTCCATACTTCTCTTTCTTTGTTCATGATGAATACACACTGACAGCACCAGTCTGCATTAGCCGACGGTTGACGTTAACTGAGCTGAAATTGTCTCGATCGCACTACTCACGACCCAATCTACAGGGCCAATTTACAGATCGTAAGTTGGCTTCACCCAACCGTTCAAAATCAGAAGTATCTATCCCAACTTTCCTATTCACATGCCAACCTGCAGGGACCCGACCAATCGGCCCTGCAGATTGTATATGAAATTGGGACATGAACAGTTGCTCTTAGGAGGTAGATCATTTAATGATAACATTGTTGCCATAGGTAAAAAAACATCACAGATGTTAGGATTTGTCAGACGAACTTGCTGAGAAAAATCTGAAACTTCTGTTTCTGAGGGTAAATGGCTAGTATCTATAGCTTTACCCAATTGACTTTCCTTTAAGCATGCTTAATTTTTATTAAGCTGTGTGCATTCTTTTTTATTCATACATGGCGCCAATAATAACGCTGCCTAATATTGATATAGCTAATATTCATTTGTATGGACTCAATAACTACTTGAGAAAATAATCATAAATCATTTTAAATTATTATTATATTTTTCATCTTAAAATATAGCAGTAACCTGCTAGTACCAATATAAAAAATAATGATTATGCTCAACAAAATTATTTTGGCTATTTGAGAAAATATAAGTTTAAGCTGATTTTGTTATACTATTATAAATTATTTTTGGAAAACGTGACTAATAACGTTCAATGAGTAAACTTCTTTAAATATATTTATATTCATATTTAATACTTATTATAATTTAATTATTATAGCTTTATTCTAATAATACGGTGTTTTATTAATTATTCGTCATTTTAAATTCATAATTTTATAGTCGCATTAAGTTAATATATTGTATATTCATAATATTATATAATATAAAGTTTAATGAAATTTTCTGCGCAAATGAATAAAAAGTGTATTATTATTTTCTTGTTATAGGTATGTAGTATTTCTTTCGTGAATATTAATTAATTATCTGAAATCAAAAAAAGTACAACAATTGATATAGATTATTTTGTATAGTTGTCAAAATATTAAATAGAATCATATTCTTCTTTTATTCATCGCTTTTAAATAAAAGACTGAAATAATTAATTGTTAATCTTTTTTTCAATTTGACATCAAAATACTAATTGGTCATAATATTATTATGTATTACATTACAATAGTATTAAGATAATATACTTTATACATTGTTGTCTATGATTACCGTGTTGAGCGCAAATCTCGTATTTTGTTAGCTACTATCTATCGAACTCAATAATGTTGTTGTGTAGTTTGGATTATTGCAATAATGTTTATTATGAGATAAATCATTTTCAAAACGGATCCAGCAATTAAAATGAGTCTCTCATCAAGTGGTAGTTTCTCAATTGTGATGTTTTATTTTTATTAGGTCAAGACAAAAATGACATTTGAAAATTCTGCAACACAAACAATGAATGTTTGTATTGTTAAACTTCTCCCATATGCACAGACTTTTTGAGTAAAGTTGAGGTTCATCATAGATATGTCATTTCTAAACAATCGAAATATGCCTGAAGATCGCATTGCGGATTCCAAAGGCAAAAATGAAAATCCTCCGAAAAGGAAGGTTAAGAATCCTGGAGCGGATAATGTTGACGACATTGATACATCCAATTTTTCCATTGAAGAAAGATTAGTATCAGCAGTATGGGTTCACGAAAGAAAGGAAGACGGTACATCTATTAATGAGGTTTGAAATCAACACTACCAAAAGTCTTTATTTGTCAAATAGTGTGTTTCGATCATGCATTTTGACTTACAATCCATTGTAAATATCTGCTATTTCTTTTAGGGTTGAGCCTCATGCTTCAGATGTTTTGTCTGTGTCGTAGGTCTTAAGACACTAACTGTCAATTACAGACATATACGTTTTACTACGAAGCACGTACCGCTTAACAAATTTTGAGAAAAATATCAATAGGCTTTATTAAACTATTACGAAAATTTCTGTTTATTTTTATGCGTCAGGGATCGTGAATGTTTAAACATGATAGTATAGTGGCAATATGTACATATACGTATCATATCAATATCAACAGATCACAAAAAAATGTGAAAAACTAAAATCAAATTCTCAGGGGAGCCAGAAAACGGACATTTCTTCAATTAAATTAATTTTTCCACATATTATTTATTCCCTAACAACATCAATTTTATAACATCGTCGTTGTTTGTATTTCGTATTTACTTATTATATTCTAGTATTCAATTTTCTCTATTATGACTTATCATTTGTATTACATTTAAATTATAACTAAATCACTCTAGGATATGTTGTTTGACATTTTTAATTTGTTCATACTTCATATAGTAAAAATAAATACAAAATAATCTTGCTATCGCGAAATTATCATGACTGTAAAAATACTTTAAAAATAATTAATATAAATTTTGTTATTCAGAAACAAACGATAAATTGTAAAATGTTGTTCTTCTGTATTCAATGATTGCTTAAAAACATAAACAATGTTGACACACGCTGAACATACTAACCGTGTTTCTCCGAAAATAAGACCTATTAAACATTAAATACATTCCAATAGAGGACGAAATGGTTGTATTGAAATACATGTACTGATTTTTATGTTTCTTTTGACACATTTTGATTTTTTTATGTTATATTATATGTCATAACATTTTTTTTCTTATAACAAAACGAAGCATATGAAGATAATTGTCAATTATTATCTCAACCATCCATCTCCCGGTTTCAATTGCACATAAAAAAAACTCATGCAAATTTTGCCATGTACGTTATCCGAACTCTAAACCCTCGGCTCATGAGTCGGATTTGCTATCCACTCACCTATGAGGGCAACTAATAAAATACTTTACAATATTACTATTTTTGTGTTATACACTGTACTATCAAATAAATTTAAAAAATGATTATTAAAAACATGGATTTCCAAAATTATTTTCATTTGCATGAGAACATAAGACTTTGTTTTGTCTTTTTGAAGGTTTTCCCGGAAACATGTAAGCCCTACCCCGAAAATAAGCTCTAGTGAGTTTCCGGATGCAACATTTATATAAGACCGGGTCGTATTTTCAGGGAAACACGGTACTTTAATTGAAAAAAAATGTTCATTTTGTTAAAACGAGGTTTTATATAAATTATTAAATACATTTTGTCCATTACTACAATAATATATTGTAATACTGAAATTTTTGTTACTTTCAAATTCGTTTTAAAGTTATTTAACCCATATACAATATTGAGCAAAGTAGATTTACTATAGATCCTTCATTTTTATTTTAAGTTTGCAGAACCCAATTAATAAATATGAGAAAGTTTATTTTAGAATTTTTCGAATATTTCTTGTTACTCGCTATATTATTTTATCAATTATTTAATGAACTTCTATACATTGCCTTTAGATCAAAATGAAATTCAGAAGACGATTTCATAAACAACCTCCGACGAAAAATACTCTCTACTTTTGGGAAAAAAAAATTTTTTCATCCGGTAAAGTGGTCGACTCCAAAAGATGTGGCCGGCCGTGTAGGAGGTATTTATTTTTATTCGTAATATACAATAAGGAAACAGTGAAACAGCGACTTACCTAAAAATAATGTGTCACTGGACTATAATATAGCAAACAGAGAATCGGTGTTAAGTAGCAAAGGTAAAGGAGATTTTCACATAAAGTTATGAATGACTATTAAAAGAATATAACAAAAAATATTGCACAACATACGGTCACTTCCATGAAATGTTCTTCCAGTCTGATGAAGTTTTGACTAAACGCTTATATCAATATGGATTCTTTGTTAACTAGTTAAGTACCATGGACGAGTTAACTCACTCAACTTTGACGTGAACTTATATTTTGGCTGATTCAAAATTTCAAAAACATAAATTTTCATTAAAAACTAAATCACGACAGATAAACCTTAAATATATTTTGAAAAGAGATAAATAATTATATTTATTATTCTACTTTTGCTCAAAAAGTTACAATTTTCTGAAATTCGACATTATACCTTCTGGCACGGAAAACGCTAAATATATTTTCTGATTTTTCACCATAATAAACAGATTATTACTTCAATAAACTGTCAGCAATTTTAATATATTTTTACTAGGAAAGTTTTTATCTCTTTCAGAAAAGCACATATGGCAACAGTGGAAGCATCCTTACAAGAATCGCCAGAATTATCTTTGAGAG
>JAPMAE010003841.1:3182-14841 GCA_036584705.1 Rhyacophila sp. 25_7
ATATGGTATATGTTTTATACAATTAATAATTAAACCAATATCACTTATTTACTGACTAATTGTGTTTTCTTTTATATTTTTAAAGTTACAAGTAATACATGAATTTGAAGTTTCTATTCTATCAAAATAATAATGAGGTATGCTTTGAGTTTTTTTAATTACTTAATTTATGATCATTTTATTTAACAGTAATATTTTTTTTATTGTTATATCTTTATACTTAAATATATTGCGAAGAAATATTTGTAAAAATTTCTTCAAAATTGAAATAAAATAGATTTTTTAATACAACACATATCCGCATTAAAGATAATCCATGATCAAATATTGATGAAGAATTTTGTCGTATAGAAGATATAAAAACTAATCTATCTAATTGATCGAGATTTTTTTTTAGTTGACATTTTTTTCTTAATATGATCATAATATAAGCTCTCAATATAGTATGAATAAAATGAGCATCATTAATGAGCCTATTAAATAATATATTAACAAATATGGTACACACTGTAAATAATTTATCATTCTCACGAAAAAATATACGTTTATGTGAGTTTTACTTTTTATAAGACAATTACATTTTAATGCGAGACGAAATGAGCATTAGTACATTTGGCATTTGATACTTATTCTTTGCTTCATCTCTCTGAAGAGGATTTCCTTTCAGAAAGGCCGGAAATCCTTTTTCGGGTCTTGCCCAATGACTATCATTTGTTTTTGGCAAATTTCCTACACATTCAATGGTCGTTTGACCTTATTCAATAATAATGTTCTCTTCAATTTTTAGAAATTATTCCGACGCTTTTGCGTATTCCCTTTGGCTAAAATGAATCACAGTCTTTCGTATTCAAAGAAAACATAAATTTATTTATTTTATGTTTTCACAAATACTATTAAATGAATATGTTAAGTTTCTAATAGTATTGTTATAATATTTAGTCACCAATCATTACTATATAGTTAAACAAATTAAACCAATTCAGTAGAATTGATTTTATTGTAGTTTTTTAAACTATTTTATAAATTTTAAAAACAAACTCTTTAATAAACATCTTCCTTTAATAGTTTAAGTTGATATCTACATACATAGTAAAAACCAGTGTGGTTGATATTATCCAAAGACCAAAGATATGTTTGTCCAAAGATATTATCCAGCGATCAAAGTACGGCTCCAAAATAAAGAAAAATGTTGTAAATTACTTAGAATAAGAATAGATAAAACAATTCATGTAAAATAATAATTTGTGCTTAGTCTTTTTTGCGTATAAAAATTTATTAAACTCTCTATATTATTAAAAAATAGTTTATTTGAAATATCGATGAAAAATTTAAAAATGTGAGATACTATAATATACTTGACTACGTCAACTATAAAAACACATGTTTAAATTAAGTATATAAAAAATGATAACGTATATAAGACTTACCAATAGTTACTCAAAAAATTAGTTTTCGTAATAGTTCATATATTCATTAATAGTAAATCGACATTTGAGTAGGTCTGGGTAAATATTTTACATGACATTCATTTATGAAATAAATTTATTGTTTCAATTCCATATTTATTGTTCCTTAATATATATACTCATAGTTGGATCGAAAGAGTTACTACCAATTGCAATTACCCGTGAACTTATATTTAATAAATTCTGTAAAATATAATAATCTGTGTGCTCTACAAGTATACACTTTAATAAAGTAGGAGTAGTGTATATGTACAGCTGTCAATTATTAAAATAATTCGTCACCGCAAATAATTGTTCTGTAGCATTGAATAAAATCCGTCGACTTAAATTCAATTGTTACATCATTGAGTAAATATAAAATATAATTAATATTATTGTTATAAAAAAACTTGTATTTATAAATTATCTATCTATCAACGTGAACAAGCTTTCACCTTTTAACATTTCAGCAATCGTAGGCAAATCTTACGTACGTGATAACTGCTTTCAAAATGTGTTTGCATTAAAAGACATAAAAGCTTCATAGTATTTGACACCATGTATGAAGAATTTTCAACTACTGACATGCTTATATTTCTGTAGATTCTCTCAAGTTTAACTATGCTTTACGACTATCTACATTCTTCCGCTCGCTACATCCTTTTACATAGTTTGGACGATGAAAATTGTATTCATAAAATTTTATATGATCTTTACTTATATTATCATGCATATACAAAGTATGTAGCAAACTAATTTAAAATTACAGTGCATTAAGATTAAAAACCTAAAAGAAAATATAAAAAAAATGAAAATAGATTACATTAATATTTTATTAATGTAAATGCAGTGTCATGCGTATCAACTTTACACACGCATATATAATATTGACAATGCGGAAATTATGTTAACAGATGATTTTTGTGAATAATAATGTTTAATTATCGCTCAATTATTTCTGCCAATGAAAAAATATTTGAAATTTTTCCATCAACAACAATATAAGCAAATTCGTAATCATACAAATCATGCTATAATTAAGCATTATATGTTGACTAACTAATTGAGAGAATGTGAAAAAAAATGTTTTCGAATTGATTGTTTCAATAAATGCTATTAAATACTGATGATCTGTTGAATCCCTTTTTACTACAAAGACTACAAATGTACGAATACTTAACTTTTACATCTCATAGGTTCCAACTTATTTTTATAGCTACGGTTAATAGCATGTTTTTTTTGCTTCTGATATAGGTAGGTTAAATTCAATTAATATATTACCAAGTATTTATTATTTTATGTAGCTCCTTCCTTAAAGTGTTTTTAGCATGGAAGCAAGTGTATAAATATAGATCACGCTTAACTTCCAGTTTAAAATGTTAAAACATACGAAACCAGTCATTAAATTATTTAAAAATATATTTGAGGTATGTATTTCCAAAGTGAACTTATTCCACATCAACAAATTTTTGGCAAATGTCTAAAAACTTTTTACGGTGTCGATATTACATATTTTTAATTCGATAATAATATCGACACCGTAAACAGATTTTTGATATTTGCCAAAAATTTGTTGATGTGGAATAAGTTTACTTAGTAAATGCATCCCTCATTTGTGGAAATATGTATAAAAATGTGTTTTTAATTCAATAAAATACAGTTTTAAGTACAAAACAAATAATATATTGATTGCGTTATTAAAAATGTGTAAATTGCAAAATATTTGTATGATCGTATTTATAAAATTAAATATATATATATAAACATATTCATACAACTTTGTAACAATACTATGTATTGAATAATATTAGTAGTTTTATCACAATAATAACTCATGTAAAAATGATTGAGTTTATTTTCTCAGATTATTCGGAATTTTTGCAGCAGCCACTACAACATTTCAAGTTTTCCTTTGTACAACATTTCTCTAAGCACGAATTGCTGGTTTCAATTTCTCTCTGCAAAAAATAAACGTATTGCGTATAGTAAACGTGATATTATAATAATTTTCATCATTAAATATATATGTTGCGTAATTTGAGTATTGTACTATGATACCATATATAAACAATAATATTTCACAATTACAAACCTGAATTTGTGACATGTTTCTTTTGTGACGACATTTTAATCTATTTAGAGCTTCTTCAATTTCAGCTTTACTCTCAGAAAATATTTTCACTGTAATTTTAGCTTTTTGCTTTAACAAATTTAACTGGAAAATTAAGTGAAAATTTTACTTAAAATAATAAAATAAATTTGACTAATAACGGAATAGTTTTCGATAAGAATTGTTATTGGTTTTAGTAATTAATCAAAGATGTAAATCATATTTACATTTGTAGTTAATGAGTCTGTTTCTTGCACATTTTGCTCCTTGGCTATATCAAAAATACCCTTGTCGAGATGTAAAAATAGATTTTCCATAGGTTTTTTTAGTTTAAACATTAGATTTTTTAAAGCCTTCAGTTCAAGTCGAGTTTTTTTACATTCCTGATTAACACACTTAGTTTCTATTTTGTTTTGCATCTTCATGACGTTCGACTGTAAACTAAATATGAAATCTATTTAGTATAATTATTTGCAGATACAATTCATATTTACTCAGAACATCGTTTCTCAACCCATGGTCGCGATATCCCGAGGAGGGGTCGTGAGATATAAGGGGGGTCGCAATCTGTCTAAAAAATTGGAACCATATACGAAAAATCCTTTTTTTTGTTTGAACACAGATTTCAACTTGTTTGTTTGTCAGTATTTGGGGTAAGTGTAAACAGATTTTTTGTCACTTTAGTAATGTAAAACTTTTATAAATATTACATTATTGTAGTGAGGGGATCGCAAAGTTTTTTACTAAATGGTTTGATACTAAAAAGATTTAGAAACTGACTTAGAGACTACGTTTAGTACTTGAGTAATAAAAAACAATTGAGTATCACGTGGAATTTACTTATGAATGAAAATAATTTTGCTTATTTATTTTATATTATAAGTGACGTTTATTATTTCACAATATTCTTTTATCGTAAATTGTAGTTATATGGAGGCCATTTTTTCTCAATAAAAAAGTTGCTGACTTCTGCTATAAGTGATAAATTCGGTAGAAAAAAATAATGAACTACAATATTAATTAGAAATAAAATAACAAATTAACTATGGCTAATAATTTCATTGTTCATAAACAAAATTTAATTTGTTTTATGTAACGAAACGATGTCTATATTATGTTAATACATCGTGTGAGTGATAGTTAATAATTCTTTATGTAATTAAAAAAATATTTATACAGTCTTTTTGAAGATTCATTTATATTGAAGAATATTCATTTGCAAAAATAATAAATTCTATACAACTATTCTTTTTAGTAATCTATCATCTATTTTCCCTGAATTAATTGTCTTTGCCACAAATTGATTGATATACAAATGTGTAGTAAAATTTAGGCAGTATCAAAATGAATGACTATATATGCATCACTTGTTAGATTTAGAGTACGGTTCATTTACATTTATCATACTATTATAACAGTTATCTGTACATACTCGGCACATTGTTCTTGGATGACTGTTTCCAAGTGTGCTATTTCAACATCTTTCGCGGCGACTATTCGATCGCTCATTTCACTGTAGTCTCGGAGAGATTCATTATTTCCTTTTGAAAAACTGCTCATGGTTTTTTCGTGTTCTTTTTGGTAAGACCTAGAACAGATACATATATATGTAACTGAAGTACCAGATTGCATTATTTCAAATGTAATCTATAACAATCATTTGTAAACACAATTAGCAAATATCACTTTATATCATTAATTTATTTAATATTTTGTTTTAAAAAAATACATTTTTATATCTAAATTAAATTTTTTTGTGGAAAAGATTTTTTTTTGAAAATATATAAAAATCCGAAATAAAAATGTTATATTTGTATACGTTAGAATGCTCAATAGGATAGTTGGTTTTGTTTGAATGGTAATTGCATGTGGTTTTCATATATGAAAGTATACATAAATAAAAATTATACAGTTATTGAATACAAACATTTTTTTTTATAAACAAAGAATAGGCATTTTTATATAAAAAAATATAATAATTCTATTTTTAGTAATAACTCATGATATCATACTTTTTCAATATATTCAAACTAATGTACTTTATAAAAAATATACTCGGTTAAATGAAAATAGTTTTATAATGTTGTTTTTATAAAAGTTAAATATTGAAAATAATTTCATCTCAACTTATAATTAAATGATTTAAATATTCATATAAATGATTTCAAAATAGTTGTATGCATTCTTAAGTGATTGTGATTATTGTACATACAAACAAAATTGATCACTTCGCAATGGAATATATAAATATACGTACCGCAGTTGTTCATTAAAAGACTGTTCCATCTCATGAATCTTTTCATTGTTTTCTTGGATCATATCCAGAACGTCTTGCCTGTGTTTTTCTTCCAATTTCATCAATTCTTCTCTGTATTCTACTGCTATATTGTTAAGTTCCTAAAATAAAAGATATAGTAAAATAAAACTTCTTTAAAATATTTATTTAAAGTTATTATTGTAAATAAAACCTTGCTATTACATAACAAGAAATTATGGACTTGCAATAAAATTTTAATTATTCAGAACTTATTTATTCATGTTTACTTTTTCATTTTAATACTCAGTGTAACTAAATACAATATATAATATAATATATCATTTAATATATTGGTGTATTAATAGAGTATTTTTAGCGGTTCTTAAATCATCATTTATATGTTTATGAGATATTCAAAATAATTTGCGAATATGAATGTCAAATTCCTGCCAATAGGATGTAAATATTTTTTTCATTATACTTTAAATTATCATTGAATGTTTTCCCACACTTAAGTAATGTAAAATTATATTATATCATTCGATGTTACTTGTATCACGGGTGATATTTAAAACGTTGATAAGAAAATTAATGAATAAACACATGCCAATATCTTATTTTATCTTTTACCTGAGCTTTTACTTTTATTTTTTCTCTCAATTCCATATTTTCGGCTTGAATTTTTTTACAATCTTCTTTTTCACCATCATTGTGTGCTATAGTTGTAAGGTTTTGAATCTGTGCTGTATGAAATTCTTGCAATTGCTGAAAAAAATAATTATAAATTTAAAAATTATTAATAAAGAAAAAAAAAAAATGCTCTATGATTTAAATATTTACCTACATACACACATATATACATATATGACATAATTTAATATTTTCCACCTGTAATTTTCATTTGCGTGAATAGAAAAATGAATAAAAATTTCAAAGATATATAAAAATTTAGAATCGAATTACATGGCATTTTTTTACCTTATACACAAAGTAGTGAAAATCAAATGATTAAATTGAATCACTAGTTGAAAGAATACATTTAAAAGAAAGCTTCTGAATGAAAAATAGTTTATGATACGATGGCTTTAAAGAAAATGAAGAAAAACTAAAACTGATAAAGAAAAATTTAATGAAATCTTCATTAAGGTAGATAAATGAAGATGTAATGTAGCCATAGATGATTCTGCTGTATAGATATAGTATAAGCAATATTATATTTTCTTACCTCGATCTTTCTTCTTAGCGTGTCATTTTCTGCTTCGATCTTAGCAAGTGCACTCTTTTCGACCATAGTATCCTCGGCAAAATGGTGTCTCGTTGACTCTAGTTCAGATAAAAGCATTGCTTCTTTTTTAGAGCTCTCGTCAAGATGACGCCTTGTTGATTCAAGCTCAGACATAAGTAGAACCTTTTCCTCTCGAACTTTGTCTGCCTCTTTTGTCTGTAGGTCACAGATGGTGAACATTTCGGCCAGACGTATTTGGAGCGAAGCGTCAATATATTTGATGTCAACGTCGATGGACTCGAATGGATTTGACGCTGTGTCTGACTTAAGATATGTCTCGCCATCGTTAAAAAATGTATTTTGTGAAGGAATACTTTCCCTAAGATCATTTCGAAATCTTCCAATAGGATTCTAAAAAAAATGGTCTTTTGTAACATTAAAATATACAAAATTGAATTGATAAGATTGTTTCTTGGCTGTTGATTATTAGTACAGTTAGTTAAAAAATCGAATTATTTTCTTTTCATATATTTTTCTTTCTTGAATATGCTTTTTACATATTAATTAACGCAGCTAAACATTTGGAATTTACAGTTCATTAGGTAATACTTTATATTAAATAAATCATATATGTTTAATCAATTATACTGTAGCCCAGTGTAATAAAATGGTTATATAAAACATGTTTCATTTACCAAACTGATATATTTATATTATAAATAAAAATCAAAAAGCTGTGAATATATATCAAAACCCTTTATTGTAATACTTGTACGATTATAATAGTACTCACAGAGTCTCGTTTTCTATCGTATATACTCGATTCATTCATAGAATTCGTGTTTGTTTCATATTGTTTGATTTGTGTATTTTCACTTGATTCACTGAATTTAGAATTTCGATGCATATATTCACCTACTTTTGAGACCGATTTAGTTGTATTCTGATCAGCTGACTAAAAATTGTAAAATAATTACTGTTTGAATTATTTTTGACAAAAGTAAAATTTATCAATACACTTTTAGTGTAACGAGAGATTATATGAAAATTTAGTAAAAAATTGTTAGTATTTTATCATTTATATACGTATGTACTAGTTAGTACTCCAAACATATTTTTTATATAGAATAATATAAAGCTATCGTAACTTAATATTTTATAATTATTATAATATTGGTTATAATGCATAAATAAACCGATAAAGAGCTAGTTAATCAATATAATAGTTTAAAACACAAATAACAACTTTATTATTTATTTTCAGATTAAGTAAGGATTTTAAAAATATAAATAAAAAACGGTGATTTCATATATTACGAATATTTTTGAATTTTGACAAAAAATAATTTCTTCACATGCCAGAAATAATAAAATTTTCATTTTACTTCCAATTGTTGAAAAAAATAATTTGTATTGAATTTTTAAAAAATATTTATCTTGCTAGAAATAACGGTACATCATCAAAATATTTATCTAGAAAATCTCTCCATATATAGTAGTAATTTTGAAGATAATCTTTATGTCAATTCATTAAAAAAAATAAAACATCGGAAACAATTATTTTTTAACCAATGAATTGATATTAATACAAATAGCGTATAAAAATTAGATTAAAAAAACGTTTTGCGTGATGTATTACCCAATAATTAATTGACTATATTAAAATTTTAATATAATATATTTACAGAAATAGAAATGTTCCGATCTGCATTGCGATAGTTAATACTGCTGTCAATTTTTGCTTTTTTCGCCATCGACTTATCAGAATTATATTGTTCTGTGTCATGATTTTCAGTGGCAATTAAAGATTCTATATTAGTAGCAGGAGATAGCGGTAAGTCAACATTCTTTATACATTCACATCTGCAATTTGGAGTACAGCTTCCAGCGAATTGCGAATTACGAGTGTCACTGTATTCAGATGAGGTCCAATTACACTAAAATAATGACAAAAAAAATTAATATGTTCGCATGTTAGAGTATGATAAAGTAAATTTAAAATGTGAATTTTAAATTTAACCGTATACATATTACTGATTAAGTTGAAATTATTTATGTTATTTTAATTAGGTGTTCTCCGAAACGATAAATAATAGTGATAATTTTATTCCAAATGTTATTTAAACTAATTAATATGTTAGTATGTTAAAGAAATATTAGTATTGATAAAATATTAGTTCATATATAAGACAAATATATTTGTGCTCTACAAGCATTTTTTTAAATTAACATCATCAAAAGAAGATGAAGTTTTTCTTTGATTGTCTTAAATTGTAAATATTTTGAATTAATATACATAGTTATTTTAATTCCTCAAAAAAACGTTCATTTGACATCAAATATCATAATGCCTTCAAAAGAAATATTAAAAGTATATATTATACAGTACTGTTTTCTATCATCAATTATAAATACATGCTTTATGAATTCATTAGTGGATACATTATACTGATTTTCACCCCGCTTGTATTTTAGTGAAAATCTTATTAATCTCATAATGCTTCTATAAAACAATAAAAATATAGGACAGTCAAAGCAATATAATCATTTATAAATATTATTTAAATACATTTAATAAATATTATTTATCTCTAAATACTCTGCATTTAAATATGTGTACAATTTTCAGTATTAAATATTGAATAACATCTTTGGGTTGATTCAAAGATTATAATTTATGCATAGTGCTAAACTCACATAAAAAACGTGTTTCAATAAATAAGGTTATATTGAATATAATAAAAATGTATGTTTAAGATTACCTGAATATCTATGTCTTGAAGTTTTCCTTTGGGCGGTAGAACATCATACGGTATATTTAAATATCCTCTGGATAATTGATTCCATAGTTCTAAAATATATTTATTACGTAAAACTTTTTCATTGTCGTCACATTCATACAACTTTTTAATCCAAGCTGCGCACAACCGATATGTTTTATCTTTGAAACTCGTTAATAACGGTTTCAATAGAGCACAAGTTTTTTTAAACTGCTCGTCCAAGTTTTTTGAAGAACTATAATTTAAATTCGGACACGTGTCGTTACCACAATGTATCATTTTATTTAAATTAAATGAAGAAATAAAAACAATGATTGTTTAAACTTTTAAAAATACACAACTTGTCAAAATTACATTTTATAATATTTACAATAACTGTCAGTGTCGAGATAAAAACAGTTGAACCTTGTTTTTTGAATTTAGACATTTGTTCGAAAATTATTACATCACATAACATTAGATGGAAACTCGTCGATATATTGTGTTCAAATGTTGACATTAAAATAAAATTTAAAAATAAATATTACTATAAAAATGATATTAATTCTATTTATATTTTATCTGAGTTAAGAGTTAACTCGAGAATTTGTTGTTATTTTATCTGATAATTAATTAAAAATCGTTTTGTTATATATTTAACTCATAAAGTGTAGATAAATATATTTTAATATTCCAAAGAATTAGTTGTTAGTAGTTGTAATTTATGTAATTAATTTTATAGTCGTTTTGTGTCAATAGGAATAAAAACATATAAAAAGGATACGTTAGAATTTTTTTTATTATTTGTGAAAAATATTTATAAAATCATTGTAATATCTTTTTAGTACAACGTATTTGATACATTAAATATCTTGATGCCGTATTTAATGTATACGTTTGGCGAGGCTTTGGATGAATTTGTGAAAAACGATTATTTTTTGTTAGATTTAAATTTAAACTCTTACAATCGCCAATACCTTTGTGTTAGCTTTTGTGCTGAAGTAGATAGATACGAGTATATCTTAAAATGTACGCAAACGTGATCACATGTGCCTTATTTTCTAAATATCTATTATATTAAATGAGGAAAATAAGTTTCCGCAAAATAACATATATGAATCGACGTTTTAAAACAGTACCTACATATGTAATGTTATACGTGAATTTGCGTTGTGTCAAAAAAACAACACTGAGCTAGTACCATTTTGAAGTGAACAACTTTCACTGGATGTTTGCCAGTTTATTCACTGTGGAGACAATGGAAATTTAATGTGACCACAGGGAAACAGGTAGCGTTCGAGTTTCCACAAGTTGAAACCGTAATATATGAAGCAGCTAGTTTATCTATACTAGGGTAACCACTTTATAATACGTATGTACTCTTATAATATTTCTATTTATTAAAACTGAGAGTATAACAGTACATTTGTTAATCGATATATTAAAAAAAATCAATGTAAATGCTGTTTACCGAACATGCTATATACATACGAGATGCATACTTTCATATTTAAATAAAAAAAATACATCTTTAAAACAAATTTAACCTCTCCAGGAGTGAATTTTTTCATTATAGTTGTATAATTGGGTGAACGTTTTTTTTTCATTAATCTAGCTTTATACTTTGAATTTTATTAAATATATGCAATACTATTGTTGTATAATATTTATTTGATACATAAATAATATACACGAGTATTTAATTGCTCAGTTCTTGACGTACATAGGCGTATATACTTCTTCAAAGCGAATTTTGAGCGGACGCATGTGCACGTCCATACTCCTGGAAAGGTTAATTAGCTTTTTTGGCATTCGACAGATTTCAAAGAAATATTTATTTCATTATCAATGAAACTGTAGTTT
>JAPMAE010003851.1:0-14826 GCA_036584705.1 Rhyacophila sp. 25_7
CTATAGAACGGTAATAATTTTTAAAAAATCGACCTATGTTGAGTTCGCCCTTCTCCTTCGCAATGCCTTATAAATATAAAAGTGGCTCTCCCAACCGAATCAAGACATTAAATAAGTTAGAGCTAAATTTATCAAAAAAGCCAGTGTTAGTGCAGACATATTTTTTTTGATATTATATTAAAGTAAATTAATTTTACGAGTATATACTTACTGTACATTTTACGGTAACATAATAAATCCTAATCTAGTTCTCTCGTTTTGGGTTGCAGATATATTAGAAATGTTATAATCGTACTTAAAAATATTATTTAAGAAATATTTCACAAAAGTATGAATTATGATCAATACTGAATTCGTAATAATGGTTTTGTAATTATGAAAAATGCAGCGTGAGGAAAAAAATCATGATTGCAATACCGTATCTCCCATTTCACTTGAAGTTTAATTAATTCGAGCAGTAAAAATCTTCTTAATTTGGCTGGTTTACTTTGCATACTCACAACATCTTCAAGCAATATAAATGACATTATTATGATACTATGACTGCGAAATTTGATACTTATATAAAAATAAAAACATTAAATTAAACGTCATACCAGTTTAAAGAAAATATTTTTAATACGTTCAAGTTTTGAGATACACT
The DNA here is from genome assembly GCA_036584705.1 of Rhyacophila sp. 25_7. Classification (NCBI taxonomy): domain Eukaryota; kingdom Metazoa; phylum Arthropoda; class Insecta; order Trichoptera; family Rhyacophilidae; genus Rhyacophila; species Rhyacophila sp. 25_7. Next base: position 644 of record JAPMAE010003851.1, read on the forward strand.
GAATAAAGTATCACACTGTGACAATTTATTTTACGATGACACGACAGTAATATTTTTGTGAATGAACGAAATCATTTTGAATATTTCAAAATCGTGCACCGGTCGTTTTAGAGAGTTTCGATTAATTTGATCAAATTATTTTATCAAAAATAAATAAATTCCGCTAAAACATAGTATTATTTTGAATACTAGTAAAATATCTGCTTATAGTAGATAGTTTTGTTATTTATCAGGAATTAATTAGTCACCTAATATTTCTTCAATTTAAGGCCAAAATTATATTAACTGCTATGAATCATAATAAACTAAAATATATGTATAATAAGGTTAATTTAGTGAAACCAAATATAAAAGTAACTTAGAAACGGTTTTGAATACACGTTCATTTAATATCTTAATTGTTGTCTTTTAATATCAGTTTCATCCATTTCAACCTAATTATTAAATTTGCATTTTATATCATTTTTCTTGGCTGATGTCGTCATTTTTAGAAGTGTTAGTCACAAATAATTTACTAAGATAAGATATATTGTTTTGTTTAATGAAAATGAAAAATAATGTTTTGAATACCTACACTTACAATGAATTATATTAAAGACATTCTTAGTGATTTTTATGTTTGCTGCAAGGTCTACAAAATAAAGAATGAGTTGAAAGAATTAAATTACATGACTGCTATAAATAATCGTTATAAAAAAATGTTGAATGAATTTTTTAATCCACTTACCTGCCAAGGTATTTGCGACCTACGATTCCAATAATGCTACACTACCCTGCGAAAAGCATTTTGTTATAAATTATTAGCTGTATTTATTATAATTTAAAAAGTGTTTGTTTAAACGATAAAAATGTTTATATTTATTCAATTTTTGTGCGTAGTTTAACGTCGCCTTCTTTCAAAAACGTTTATTAAAACAAATATAATGCAGGGACTTGCAAGTGGCGTATGAAATGCTATACTTTTAGTTATTCCTATTATGCCAAAATAATTTACTATCGCTTAAATATGCTCTAAACAACGATTTAGCGTAAAGATTATGTTCAAATACACCAATTTTTTTAGAACGTACAGATGTAATAATGACGCAAACTTTTATCAACATTTTAAACTTAATATTCTCAACAAAGGCTTCTAGCGTTTACGTGTGGTTTACTGGTTTTCATAAAATAACGTGCGCATTGATGGGCCATATCAACAAACGCTACTGTTTTGTTGTAAAAAATGTGTTAAAAAAAGTTGTTTTTTTTAAAAATATTTAAATAAAACACTAATGCATTATTAATGTTATAACGCAAAAGTGACAAATTATTTCCGCCGTTATTTAGCGGTCTTCAATAAATTATTGATTATTGAAATTGGCGTAATGCAAAAAAATAATAATAAATGATGCTCTATGATATATAAATGATTCATTTTTATAATGATATTTAGTATTTTTGTCATTTTAAAAGTTTTGATTTTAAATATCGCAAGAAAAATCTTTTTGGGGTGAATTCGTCATGAATGACGCGAAAAGATATTTATTACCTTGCAAACTAATTATCGATACACTTGAGAGTTATTTTTTTGCTTTTCAGTTATTTTTTCTCGATACAACTTTAACCGGCGGGAAGTTGTAAGAAGTATATTCAAAGTTTTGTCCGGAGAGTGCACGCAGTGTCGTACTCAGTACTTATAATTAAAGTCTCATAAAAAGCAATTTTTTGCCTTAGGCATATACATTATGTATAGCTATTTGCTATTACGACAATTATAATACAAAAATAAAGACCTCAAAATTCAATCAAAAGTCCTTCTTTGAAAATCTTTGAGTACATTCAAATTATTTAATCGAGTTGAATGTACCGACGTGAAATATAACGATATATTATATATTACGCATAAGATGGTTTTGAATTAAAGTGGTCATAAAATGTACCTTTTATATTATAAGATTCCTATTATTGATTGAGATACTTAATCATGAACATGGCAAATTGACAGGTTGTGTTAAATTGCATCTACGAGTATATTCACAAGACGATTATTTTTTTGTACACAAGTGAATATTTGACGCCATGATATAAACACAATGCTTTAAAAACTAATAATTGGATTTAATCTGTTAATTCATCACATTCAAATACCTTTTAGATTTTAGCACATTTCTACAGCAAGACTAGCCCATATCACCATCTTTACCGTAAATACATTCACTATGTTAATGTCAAATTTCCCGCATTAGTATGGATGAAAAATCCTTAGTTTTGTTTGACTGGTCTGCATGGCTTTTCTTTGTTTTTTCATAAGGTTCCAAGTTTCAGAACATAAGACATCCATAGAGAACTATAAGTTTCACAGTGACATTATAACAGGATTTTGGACCTGAATATATCCTTGAGCGCAAAGAACGCGCAATTTCCTCTTTTTAGTCTGCTTGCGAGCTCCAGGTTGATTTTATTATTTTTGAAGATGTTGGTTCTCAAGTACTTAACTTGTCAGAAGTATGGACGCGCACATGCATCCGCTCAAAATTAACTTTGAAGAAATATAGACGTATATGTACATCAAACATCAAGCAATGAAACTCTTTATTTACGCATCTTGCAAATATTACTATTATTTATGCATCAAATAAACATTACATAACAATAGTATTGTATAAATTTAATAAAATTCAATGTTTTAAGTTAGATTAATGAAAAAACTTTCACTCAATTGTGCAATCGTGGATTAAAAATTTACTTCTGGACAGATTTAATTCTGAAGTCTTTTCAAATGTTCATTTTATACATACTTCAAAAACACTTAGAATGATATTTAATTGCGATGTTCATATGTTGTTGGTTTTCTGTAAATTGGTGACATTTTGATATATCTTTGTTCGAATCGCAATTTATCGACGCCACTTTTTATCTAAGAACGTCCCTGTTTGCGAGAGGATTCGTCGTTAGCGGTTGGCTCATAAAGCACCCAAGAGCGGAGGTCATAAATAAGAAGAACCGCCTGTCAAAGTGGTGTGCATGGGCTGCACATTTCGGAACGTAGCGCGAGATTTTTGGCGAATAATGGCAACACTGCTGCAACTTTTTGAATATCGATGCATCCCGGTAAACTGCACTCATTTGGTTACGTACTGCTTAGTATTTTTGAAAATCGAATATAAACGCACCATCCGTAGTCATCCATTACCAGACATGTTTGATTTTTTTCTGTTGTATTGTCCAAGAAAATGACATATTGAAAGTAGTATTGAAAATAATATACAATACATTTTCAATACTTTATTATGTCTTCCTTAAATTCAATAGCCTGGTTCTATGTGAATGTATGAAAAAGCTAAACCAAATACGGATATACTGTATATAATAGTACTATTTAAACTAAGGCAAGACATAGAAACATTCAATATATTTTTTTTTTATATTAAAATCTTTAGTTTTGGGTTAAAATTCACACTTGCCAGGTTGTGACATTATTTCTGGTAGAGAAAATGTTATTTTTATCTAATCTGAAACAAAGCGTATGAATCTCCATAATATGACCACTGTTTTGACACACTTTTTAATAGTTTTTTTTTATTGTTCATTGTACATATGTATGTAAGTTTTATTAAAAAAATAAAACTACATTTTGACAACAATTTTGAACCATTTCAAGGACGTTTAGTAATTCAAAATTTATTAATATCAATCAATGAACATTTATATGTACAGTATTTATCTTTATTTGCCTAAATATCAATATTTTTTCTCATATTGACATTAATACATTTACAACATATTGATTTAATGCTTCTGTTTTCATAATTGATTGTCGTTATTAAAGGATGAAAATTAAAGAGTATACGAATCATTACTTGTTCAATGATTGTTTTCGTACTGTTCTAAATAGCCATATATTATTTTTTTTAAAGTACATATCTGTTAAATAAATGGTCGCTGAATTATATAATAACGTTTCATTAATATTAATATAGAATAGCCACAATAAAATAAATACGCAAAATTAATTCTATTGAAGTGACAGTAGCGTTCTTTTGAAAGGGTGGGAATGCAAATATTGAACGCAAAAGCCAGATTGCACACACAGCCCCTACTCCTGAGTACTGTCATTCTCGGCTTGGCGCGAACAAGGATGATGTTGTAATTGCTTGTACCCTGTTAATGAATTGGCAATGATAGCTTGAGTAAGAAAAAAACAACTTGCAGGTTTTTCGACCGCAGATATAGTCAACTTTTGGAGAGAGGGATTAAGTATTGACAGAAAAATAATAAATAAATTTTCAGAGTGAAGACAGGTAAAAAAATATAAAATTCGATTACGAAAAATAAGTCATCCTTTTGTTGGCGTATTGGATGATTCATCGATAATGTGGTCGCTCTCATAGGTGAGTGGATAGTGTCATACGACTCATAAACCGAGGGTCACGGGCTTGAACTCTTTGCTGGTCGAAAATTTTACAAACGGTTATTCATTTGTAATGTAGCCAGGACACGAACCCAAAATGGTTGAGCTAATAATTAACCTAATTTACTCGTAAAAAATTAATGTTAAGAAAATCATCATTTTAAAAAAAAATAAGGAAAATAAAAAAATACGGGGCCATATTGATGGGCCCGCTTAATTTATAGTAATACTCATTTTTTCTGATTCTATTGTAAATGTAAATAAACGCATACTTTTCCGCCTTACAATAATAAATCAATATACACTACTTAAATCTTGTGTATTTTTTAATCCGGCATGCGCCTGCCACTCTTCTCCCAAATCTTAAATGTGCCCGTAACCGCAATTAGGTTAAGAACCTCTCTATTCTAGGCTTTTGTATCTAGTTCTATCAATCCAGTAATTTTATTCGTGTTTTTTTAAAGTAGCGTATAAGATGATTTCAAGTCCATGAGAGTTTCAAATAATTAGTCGCACTTAAAAACGTGGCCCACCTAACGAGGTGTCCTTGTCTATTATAGCAAATTACTTAAAATTCTCAAAGTTGGCATGGATAAGAGATTCTTGTTTTTTTAACTATTCCAAGTTTTATTTAGTATATTATTAATAAATCTTCATACCAGATTTTTTTTAAATAATTTATCTAGAATCTACCTTATTGCTGTCTTTGTATTATAGATTTTTAATTTACTCCACTTTTTTAATAAGCACATTGTTCACATAAATACAAAATGTGTTGTTTCAAATAAACATTCACAATACATATTGGATACAACCGATATGCAGGAAAAGGTTCAAGAGTAAAATATATGCATATGTCATTAAGATAGATGGATTCGTTTATATATAATAATCATTTGTGCTGTAAAAAATAATTAATTAACATTTCAAAGTTCGTGAATTATATCAAGATAAATCAAACCATGTAACCATGAACCAAGCATTTTATTAAACGCCAAGGGTTGAACTTAGAAATTATCAAAGAAATAACCTGTATTTTAATTAGTTTTTTTTCTCATAAACTCTTGCATGATCGAAAAGAATCCATCATTATTTTTTCAATAGTAAAATATCGTGCTTTAAAATATTGATTGTCGAGAAATATGTTTGACGGTTGGTAAAATATTTTTAGTATTTAGTGCTGTCATAGATTCGTTGTTAAAAAATCAATGATATATTTTTTAAATTAAGCATCGTTCATAACACGAAGTATAATATTTAACTCTTTATGTTCTTTGATGAATAAAAATTACTGTAGAATATTTTTTATTTTATTTGGAAGTGTCGATTAATCTTTTGCATCGCTCAACGATATAACGATCATTTATAAATGAGTAAATATGAAATCTTGTAGCAAGTTATACAAGATGGCATCATTAAATTTAAATGTAACAATGACGGACTTGTAAATATTTAGTACTTAATTTAATTTTATATTCTGAATATGTGTATATTTATAGTAATCTGATACCAGTATACATTTAAAAAAATACAAGTAGTGCACTTCTATGTCTATATGAAGATTTATAAAAACTGAAAAGATTTGATTTTGTTATTAAGAAAAACCTTTAAACCTTTTAAGTGTTGATAACTATTGGGTTATACGAGTAATTGCCAATGGCGTACATATTTTTGATCGAATCTTTGCTTAACGATGTAGATTGCAACTTTTGCAGTCATAAAATAATATAAAGGAACTCGTATTGTATTGAAAAAATATTTACAAGACTTTCTTATGACATACATGTATTTATGCTTCATAATTTTTGGCTAAATTCATATTTATCGACGGTATTCAAAGTGTGCTCTTAACTAATTTAATTTTACTTACTTCTAGCTTTAATTATTTTATAAAATGAATTACTTTGTACACCTTACGCATTGCTCTATTTTAATATTATTAAAATTAATGGTCTAACACGTTATTTTTATTAATGAAAGTAACTTTGTCGACTAATATATTATATACCTCATATTAAATCTTTTTAAAAATAATAACTACAACATACAAGAAAAATAGTAAATTTTCAATAAAAATCTCAAAGGATTTGAAGTTAAAGTATCTATATATAACAACATGTTTTCAGTATTCGTATATATTAGAGGTGGTCAACCTTTTACATACAATGCGTCATTTTTTCACACCTGACTTCAGATGTACCCAAACAGCTCAATCACCTTTTCTACTTTCTTACGTTCATGATTGGTGTAAATAATAATAATATAGTAATATCGCAAGTACAAAGATGCAATGCGCCACTTATAATCATCCAATGAATCGTAGGTTTGCCACTTTTGGTATAGATGATATATTTCTCGATTTCTTTAGTTATTTATAAAAAGTGTTCTTTATATTCTTGTGATTTGCTTACTCCATTAGCAGAAATACCATAGAATACAGATAATAGATTTTTATGAATAGCATTTTTTTTTTAATTTAATTCAATCAGCGATCCCTCTTGGCAAAGCTCTGCGTATGCCACTGCCAGTCGCTACGTAAAAGTTATAGCCTGTACACAAAGTGAGTAAAAAAAGTGATTCAACAATTAAATTTTATTGAAGAGCCGAATGATCCCTCGAAATGTACCTGTATTAATCTCTTTACGATACCGCTGTGAGCTGTGATCTTAGCTCTAAATTATGAGCGATATCATTATAGAATCCGGCGAGACGCCGCCATCTTTGAAAGAGTTGAAAAAGGAACGAGAGTGAATGAAATATATGTTAACTGTCAGAATATTAATAGGTAACACAAAAAGAGAATGAGGAATATTTATGATAAATGTGCGGGGAGGGTTTCTCATTATAGAGATGGCCAAATCAAAAGTCTTTATCGCCTTCGTCTCACATTCATCATATTTTATACGCCGCCCATTCCTACGGATAAATAAATTCTCAAGAATCGTGAGCCTCAGTCGTCTCTGTCTATCTCTATTGCCTTCTTCATCTGGACGTAGTGACAGCTCGGTCAGTTGAATTACTGTTTTACCATCCGAGCTCCCGTCTCATCGGATATCGCAACAGGGGGCTGCTTTACCTTTTCTGTTTAAAAAAAAACCTACAAAATATTACTATGTATCGGCTATAAATCTGATTCATCCGAGTGAATACAATGGCTCGGTGATATACGCAGTGATGGAACCATTCAAACCCGACGTGTCCACTCCTCGGTCTAGAATGCGTCGACGAATATATTTTTATGGACAATAACAATGCGGACAAAACTCCGGCGACTTTATGTTTTCTGGATTCCAATCTAACTTGGAAATTCTTCGAATATGTTTATACGAAAACATTTATTTTTATTGAAATGGCATCTCCGTTTTGAGCTTGATTTACTCAATCCATAACATCAAGAGACATTTTTATTATACATATTATCCTTACATAAATTGTAACATAAATGACATTACTGCATTTTTTAAATGTAGCCTACAATAATAATGAATTATTTAAATTAAAATTGAAATTATAGTATATACTTTCAATATCTGATGCAAATTAATAAAAAAAACTATCACTCGTAACTAAAAAAAACAATAGAAATCAGAGCAGTCCAAGTTTGTATCCAAATTATTTTAATACCAGTGATGTAGTCACAGATTTTGGACCCAAATGAAAAAAAAACTACAGAAGGATTATTTAATCCGGTAGTCCACACATTTCTACTTTAAACCAAAATGTAATTCGACTAAAATAAGGTAGCTTTCGAGAAATCGATACATTTTCACGTATTGAAATATGAGAGATTACTTAAAATTTAATCTTGTCAAAATTTTGCAAAGCCTCCCTTTATAATGAGTTGTCATACAAAAATGTCATAAGGGCCCCCTATGCATTAGTAAAATTAAATGTCCAGTGATTTGGAGCGTTTTAGCGGACTAAGTCTCATGCTTTATATCAGTGTTTCTCAACGAGGGTGTACATACATCAGGGGGCCAATGTGCAAATCATCATTTTTTGTTGGTTTTTTTTTATAATGCAACCCTGACACATACATATTTATTTATGAAAGTTAAATTGAAAATTTTTTTGACCAAAAACATTGATTTATTTGAAATAGTAATATTTTTTTAACAATAAGAAGCATTGAAGTGAGGCATAGCTTAAATATGATTAAAAGACACTGACTGCTTTATATGAACTTGATATATGGTAACCACGCCTTTGGTTAAAATAATGAAAAAAATATTTTCTCCATTATAAAATGTATAATGTTCCGATTCATCAAATTATTGTTTCTATTATAGTTTCATGTGTATATAAAATAATAAGAAAATGTTCAAGAATCTATTGGAATAGTTTATAATTATCTTGTTCATTTTGTTATTTTGTTACATTATTGTGTCATTTTTTATCAATAGACAAAATAGTTTTCAAACTTGAAAACGCAAATGCACCGATCGATACATTAAAATACAAAAACAGCGAAAGAAGAGCGACGAAGATTCCGAGTCCATTGTAATACATCTATATATTGTTATAGTATACATATGTACCATAATAGTATATGTTATCTAAAAATAAACGAATTAGCTGTAAATATTTTGCAATTAAATAAAAAATAAAACCTATATAATGAATGGCCAGGTAGAATGTTTATAATCAATTTATGTAGGATCGAATCGCTTCTCAATATTCATTATCTATGATTACTTTCCGCCTTCGACAGTAATTAAATTGCTTTCAAGATATAGACGTTGCAAATTGAAAGGCTATTCAAGTATTTTTACATCAATGCAGTTTAAGTACAGGTAGTAATTTGCTGTATATTCTTACAAATGTTCAACAAAAATGTTATCAATCTCGTATATAGAAAATTTTGTCATACTTAAAAATAATATTCTCAACGGGGTCGGTACCTCCCACCGGTGGAAGTTAAAGAGTTTTAAGAGAGCGTTTTTGGTCCAAGTAAAATTCAAGGACCAACTGCCGCACTCCTGAGCAATACTAGCAAGAACGCTATAAGTTGTTATATTATTGATCTGAAAAACGGGAGTCGGTATGTTTTTCTTTGAAAAAGGAGAGGTAGGCCAAAGAAGTTGGAAATCTATGATGTATAATAGCGTGGACGAACTACATATCAGATGCAATCACAAGTATTTGATTTGTGTCTTTTCAGGCGTATGACATGGCGTAATGAACATACTCGTACATTGCGAGGTAGTATCAAGGAATATCTTCCTAAGACCTTGGTTAGAGTATATTAGAGTGTATGGAAGATTTTTACTATTCTTGTATCGATTAGATAAACTTGGTGGGAAGACATCTAACTTCCCACTCTACGTATAACCCTTCGATTTCTGTAAAAGCTAAGGAGTTTTTAAGCCCTTTTGGAAATCAAGTTAATATATTTACTCAATTCATCAATCAAATTCAACAGTTCAACCCTCAAGCATTGATAAGCTTCTCCCTTTCAACTGACATATAAAAACTTTCTAATAGAATATATTAGAATTCTAATGGCCCCGTTATGGCAACCGAGGTGATAAAGTTTGAAAAAAAAAATAAACGCGTCCAGTTAAAGATATGGCCATGACAAGATACGTATATTAAGCGTATTATCAGTGAATGTCAAATTTTGATTCAACTTTGTTGAATGTAAGTGTAAATGATGTATTGAAGATTAATTTTCTGTTTTATTCAATTTATTGGGTACTGAGCGACATGTTTACTATAGTAAATTGTGATGGAAGTTCAAAACGTACAGAGTTGAGTAGTCCAATAATGCCATCATAAAGAGTCTTCAATATCACTGTGGCAATGTTGTGTACTATTTAGGAGTGTGTCGTTATTATACTGACAGAAGGCGTTAAGACAAAAAAGACTGTTTTGAGAAAATTGACTTTAATAGTTTGAGTCTCTTAAATACGATAATTTGTTAGCGAAACTGTGACTGTAAGTTTTGTTCACTTTTTTCTAGTATATATTATAATATACCTAGAATCACGTAATCTAATAAGCCAAATAATCCTTAGTTGGTTTAATGTGTTGTGTAATGTGGTTTAATGACATTTTAGTATTAAAGAAAAAGTACAAAGAATATGGCTAAGCTTGTTTTACTAGATAAAAAAGCGCGTCAAAATCAACCGAACCGCATTATTCGGTCAAAACGATCATTTTTTGACTTAAGGTTTTTTGCTAGTATAACGACGATATGATTATCATACTAATATTTGTATGTTTTTATTTTCAGATTCTTCCAACTACACTCTCACAGAATTTTGGAATTGACAAAATTCACAAGGTAAAATGATTAATTAATTATTAGTACTTATAAAAAAGGACGGCATATATTCTTATTAATTATTGTCGATGTGATACTAATAAAAAGGGTCAAAGCACTTTGAACTAAATTGAATAACAATAGAGCTTGTCGCACGCTTTCGTGCAACGTTTAAGTCGACCATAAAGATATTCATTCTACGAAATCCAGGAATATCCAGATTGAACACATTGAAAATATTAAAGATTTCGCGATAGACTAATGGCTATTTCCACGAATTTTGCAGAACACTTTGTTATATTTAATGTCATCTTCAGAATCAAACAGTTCTAAAGGGTACAAATGATTTAATACGTCTGTCGTATATATTGCTTGTTTCAAGCTTAGACCAGTGTATTATAAATTTTCTTTTACGAATTGTAAACATTATTGGCGCGTCGAATTTTTTTTAGCCCGATTACTCTGATCGTTTATGGGCCTTCTAGTAAAGTCAGAATTATCTCATTACTACCTATGACAAGGAAGCTCCTTCAAGTTTAAGGGTTGATACACTTGTCGCCAGGAGATCATTTAAGCTAATACCTCCGGATTCAGTGCAGTAGATGATAGAGTGTATTTATTGATTATCACATGTTTGTTGTGTGACTTATTCAGCAACTAATATACCACCCTGGAATATCATGGTTTCCCAATGAGATTCTTTCGATAGAGCAAGAATTTCATACTCATCAAAGTCTTGGAGAGCGTTGAGAAGTCTCTTGTGTAAGGTAGCAAGGACAGACATCTCAAGGTTAAGTAGTGATGCTAATGTAATTGATTTCTGTAAAATTAAGACGTACATATTTTTGTTTTTGTGTCAAATTACGCGTTTGATATGTTAATTTATCATGTTGTTTTCTATAATTAGATTATAATTTGAACGTTGATTCAAGTATTTGTTTAAACTTTTATAGATGCAGAGTTCTAATATACTATATCTATACAGCATTCTAAGTTTCATAGTATGAAATCGGAGCATGATATATCGAGTTATATCGTTTATTGTTTTTTTATTAGTTACAGGTAGGTGGTGCCAAATTTTATTTTGAATTACACTTGAAAAAAGTAGTATAAATTTGTATGAAAATGTCATAATTTATACCACTGGTAGTTTGGTTTAAGTCGTCACTATTACGTTTGAAATTTAAATTGTAAAATTCTTAATAATGTTATTGAGTGTACTGGGTATTTGGAGGTGCCGCTAGCATAAAAGTTCTCATATAAAAATATCCATAAGATAAATTAATTTAATTTATTTAAACAACTGGTCTTAAATATTTTAATTGACATGCTTCGACATAAATGTTTCTAATCCATTTGGCATGATTAATTAATTACAATTCCATGTGGGTAAACTATAATAAAATGATGGCTGTTTTTTTTTTTTTTTTTTGAATGATGAAGTGTAAAATAGTTAATAAATCGAATAAAATGTAATTCTACCTAAATGTGGGTTACCAACGTTCCACAACACACCCCTCAATTACTGTGTTATATGTGAAACATGAACAATTTTTTTAATGAAAAATTGTCAAAAATTGCAGCAAATAATACAAATACAATGTAATTATATTATAATATTGTATATCTGACTCTGTATACAAAATACAATACTATTCTTTTATGAGAAAAAATTGACATATTAATAGTTTCACTTTGTAAAACAATGTTATTTAATTTATCAACATGCTATTTTGGTATGAAGAACAACTTATGCGCTATTAATTTTTTTTATTACACTCCAGATGGATAGGCGTGCGTCATAAAATTGATTTAGATTTATGGCTAGTTTTATAGTTTTTATACACTGCTGCCGTCTGATTATCTCCAGCTGACATTGAGAGACATTGGTATCAAACATCTATAATAAAGGCTTACTATAATTTGAATATTATTTTAGAGATTATGAAAAAAACTAAAATGTTAATTGTAATTATTATATTATTTATATAATTTTAATTTATGTAATTATTTTATTGTATTTATGTAAACTATTGCAGTTTATATAAGTGGTTGGGTATTATCAAAGATAGACCACGTCATTAATGATAAATAAATACTTAAAATACAGTGTATTGCTCGTTATTAAAAAGGTATTGTACTTACATATACAAATCAACATAATGTTTGGACATTTCTATGCTCAGATTAAAAAAAAACAATTACGACTATTTCATCGTACTAAAAATTCGTTATATCGAACAAAATGAAAAATTTTAGAATTTTTTAATCTTTATTTATTATAAGAGTAAGCATTTGACAATATCAACACATGGTGGGCATAGTTTACGATGTACTGAAATGTTTATTTCGTTAAAATGAGATGTCAATATAATCCAATTTATATCAATATTTTGTTCTACGAAAAAATCGTTGTTATGAAATTTTTGTTTCTACAGAATTCATTATTCAGATTTAGCCTGTATGTATACGCACTATCAAAATTTAACATAGAATTTAATAAAGTAAATATATGTCAATGTAGTGATCAAAAGTAATAATTGTCGAAAGAGTATTTTTTATATATTTAGATTTAATATATATTTCAGTATAATTGTGAAGGATTTCAAAAGTATTGTCGGTGATACATTTAAAATTTCTATGGTTATTGAGTTCTGTTTTAACTTCAGTTCTAATATACGTGAAAAATGTATACGTATTCAATACCAATGAAATATAACTTGACACTTCGTTACACATAATACGTTCAAACTAGAAATCACTAAGCAAATTAATTGAAAAAAATACGTTAAAACGTGTTCAGAAATTATGAAAGATACTTGTATATTTTTGGGTTGTATTTTTTTCATGCCCTATGTATGCCACGGAGTACAGATTTAAAACCTGTGCTCACTTTAAGGTCAAACTGCGTCACTTTTTTGGCGAATCTCCGACAGGGTTGGATTAACCCACGTTACATCGGGGCAAAGTCACAGTCAGGTTGCCCGATTTGGCTCTGAGTGTGTCCGACCATCTTACTGCGATTAGAGGAGCTTTTGACACTCATCTTAACAGAAAGGTGTGTTACTAATAGAGACGGCCTTTACGTTAACTTAAAAGCTTCCAACAACTTGAATATATTTTAGATAATTTGTAACTAAAAATGTTCCTGTCTAGTGTTTATTTAGGTTTTTTATCTTTTATTACATCTTTCAATCACATTTTTAACCTATGAAGGCCCTTTATTTTAGGATATTACATTGATAAATTTTAAGACATCATATATCACATAACGAGGAAAGCATTATTTAAAAAAACCTGTTTTGTATGTTGCCAGTATTATGTATTAATAAAATAAATAAGTATTGAAAATCGGCTAACGCAAAATCTTGTAGACATTTTTTGTGTTAATAGAATAATGTATTTAAATAAAAATATTTTTTTTTTCATATTCTACTAATAATTAATATGTAACATGTAAAAAACTAATAATACGTTATATTGGGCACTTATTCTTATATGTCGCCCTCGTAGGTGAGTGGATAGTGG
>JAPMAE010003853.1:0-14822 GCA_036584705.1 Rhyacophila sp. 25_7
GCAGTCGGCCATGGACCTGAATGGATTGTAGCGCCAAATTTCATTCATTCATTCAATACAATTCTTAACAATACTATGCTGTTCAATATAATGAACAAAAAATATTGCCTTAGATAGAATAAAAATTTAAATACTTGATTGTTCAGTAAAACAATAATTAACTTCATTCATTCTATATTCTTGATGGAATGTCATTATGTTGAAATAATAACACCGTTTTTTATATTTATTTACATTAATTATACATGAAAAAAATTATAATACCACTTTCATCTCTTACACCACGTACGAATATTTCTAAATGATATCAAAATTTATTCTGATTAATAAAGTCAACCATTTTTTTTCAAATTATTATGTTTAGAGAATTCCAAAAGATGTTGCTTAAAAATAAAGAACTAAACAGTTGATAGACGACTACAGTCCTCAAAAGCGTTGACAATTAGTGGCACTCGTGTTTGTACGTCTCTAGTTTTCATTCTGTAGATAGTCACGTAGTTTGCTTAGAATTATTGATTATTCAGTTTTTTTGTTAGGGGTTGATCAACCTATCACTTTATGTTTAATTATATTGGAATTTAAAAATTTTAATTTGACAGATAAAATTGAGATTTTTTAATAACTTATATAATGTAGAAGCTTCGTCGATACATTAGACAACGCCAAGAACACATACTGTAAGGTCTGCTTATGTGGGATTTTATCCGGGATTATCCATATATTTAACTTTTTTTTGATACTATGGTACTATTTACCAGCATAGATTACTGTGAAGGAATTTGTTAACATACTTGATCTTTCATCTCATATACAATATAATACGCGTGGACGTAAATTTTCAATAATTATAAAATATATTTACAAAATCTACCAAACTGCCTTATTAGATAAAAACGGTTATTTTCTGATTTAACACCTTTTAACAGTATATCGATAATAAATTAACATATCTAGAAGTATGGACGCGTATATACACCCGCTCAAATTTCGCTTTGAAGAAGTATAGACGTATATGTATGTCTAAGACCAAGCTATAAAATACTTGTTTATATTATTTATGCATCAAATAAACATTGTGCAACAATAGTATCGCATATATTTAATACAAATTAAAACTAGGTAATGAAAAAAAACTTTCATCCAATTGTGTAACAGTGATTAAAAAACTCACTACTGGACAGGTTTGTTACATACACCGAAGATATACCCAATGTTCACAAATGTTAATAATATTTGATATTATGATATGAGAAATATATGCATGTTTATTGTATGTATAAAGATTTATATGTATAATACTAAAAAAGTTAATCTAATTTTGTTATTTTCGCTAGGCACGATTTACATTTTTATGGCCTTACAACAGCAGCTGCGTTAAACAAAAAAAAAATGAAATCGGCAATTTCTTCACTACTGAAAAGACAAATCGAAATGTCTTCGGTGACTAGTGATCGCTTATAATTTTCCACTTCATTTGGCAATACATTAACAGCTTACGGAAAAGTTCTTCAAGCTTCTAGATCAGTAAAGAAAAACATTAAATGAAATTTCCTCTAATTCAAAATGAGAACGATTGATGATCTAAGACTCTTCGAATAATGTGGAAATTGCTTTTTTAAATTTGTTTTTCTTTTTTAAATCAGCTTTCAGTCAAGTATTAAATAATTTAAATAATATACGAGTATGTTCAAAAATAAGGACCGTTTTGATCAACTATTTGTGAAAAATGCATTGCCATTTTTTCTAGGAAATGTCACCGTTTTTTTAGTATTGACTATTGTAAATATAAATCCATATCTGAACACTTACACGTACAACTAATTTTATTTAAATTTTATTTATTGATCGCAAGTTTCTCGAATTTTTAATACAAACTATGACAATAGACATTGCAAATAATTGAAAAACAGTTTAAAAGAAAACATGGATACAGAAATGTTTTTGTATTAAAGTAAAAATATACATAATAATCTCGTGAATGTTTTTGATGTTGTGATAAAATTGTTAAAATATTGAGTGTATATATTGTATATAAGATTTTTTAACCATTTTTACTGTAAAATACATAATAAAGGTTGCATTGAAAATTTTGTATATGTATTATTGTTGGAAATCATATCATTCATTATCTTAACCAGTTTAGTATATTTTCTGTTTTCAAATGCATACGAAAAAATCTGTGCAAGTTTGCCTGATATCGGATTCAAACTCACAATGCCTGGCTCGATAGTCCAGTTAATTAAAGGGAATATAATATACAGTTTATAATAAATAACACTATATGAAAAATATACTTATGATTGACATATATAATAAATATGAAATGAAAACAAATTTAGAACAATATTTTTATCATTTTAAATCGATGCAAATAAAAAATTAATAAATCGTATTTAGAGGTGGTAATTCAAACGTATATGTTCTTTTCAAACGTGTTTGGAGGTACGAGGTAAAAGGGCTCATATCCTAAAATTAGAATAGTCAATTTCTGACTGGACAGTGTAAGCTTATAAATAAACCAACCTACTAATGCCGGTGACAGCTGAACACGTGATATGGGAGTGTCCGCTAATTCTTTCATCTCATACAGAGCTATTTAGCAGAATCCTTCCTCACACGTGTCCAAATGGACATGCGGATATAATATCTACTAGGACTAATTTTAAGGCTTTTTCGAGTATAGCGGCATTTTATGATAAGTAATTTTACGTAGAACCTGACTCGTTGTTCTTAAGCTTAAACAGTTAGGTTGATTGAATTGTCATGTCACACACAGTATAAAATTGTGTGAAGCAAAACGTCGTTTACGATGGCTGTGAGTACTGGTGGGTATGTGATTGAATATTCAGGATATTATTGTTTTGTAAAATTGATACTCCATTGAAGAGTCAATCATTTTTTAGTCATAACGCGATTTGTAAACATCAAAACGGCTCTTCAAAACATAATATTTTCATAAATTTGTGGTATACTTAAGTATGATTATAAAAACTCTCTTCAAACATAAAGTTTTGTTGCAGAATTTTCTAAAGTATTAAAAATTGTATTATAAGAAAATTTATTGCGAAAATAATAACCATTAAGATTTTAAGAAGCACCCAAGAAAAAAACTTAAAATATTAAACGTATACTCTTTTCTTTCTATTTTATTATATTTAAATGCTATCGGTTGATTAAATTACCCGGGGAGCATTTCTAAGACCCGCAGTTTATGGCCTGTCTAAGCAAAACTTTACCATCGTAAAGAAGTTAATATTTAAAGAGCCTTAAAGAAAAGCGTCGGTAATATTATTTTGAAAAGTAAAAACCTACCTCATGTGCTAGATATGTCTATGAAATAAACTACTTACGTGAAAGCTTTTAAGAGTTTTCTTGAAATTGTGCAGTTACTATGTTTGTAATTTGACACTAGACATTTTTAACTTTTATATCGACCATAAGCAGCAACTACGAAACACAAGTTGTAAAGACATAACTATTTATTATAAACATACTGTATAAAATATCAAACTTTTGACTTTAACTAACAGTATATGAAGCTTCTAGTTACATAAAGTGGTATATCAACATTTCAATATTTTCGGCAAACAATTTTTTTATATTTCAAACTCAAATTCTGTTTTATTTGAAAATTCTTTATTTTGTTGTATTCTACATATGTTTCAATTTAAACAAAATAATGGGGTTTATTAGCTGATAAACTCTAAAAATGAATTAAATATAAATATTTTACCAGATTTGCATGAACATTTCATATTGGGTTTTGGAACATAATATTTTCACACAGAGTGTAAAATAGTGTAGAACGTGAACGTATTTTTTCTCGATTTTTACAGAATATGCTTATATCGCTTTTTGTAACTAGACGTTTCATATATAAAATAAATCGACAATTTAAAAAACAGTACTATTAGTATATTTCATTGGGGTTTTTAAATATTTTTACAGTTAATTTATTGTAAATAGCACACCAACAATCAAATAAAACTCGAGTATCTTTTAACCTTTTGAAAGCAATGAAAGATATAAAGTTTTTATCTGTGTAAAGCAAAATGCTGTATTTATGAATTTAAATGCTACTGGATGCATGTCTGCTGTTAGGACGGACACAAATTATTTATAGTTTTAGTAACCCAGCAAGCTGTGAATTTTTAAGCAAAAATAGAACCTTAACATTTCTTTTAGAAATATTATATATTGAATGTTTCTCTGTCATGACATTGTTTTTAATGATCATATTCTAATAACTCGCTTCTGGCACTTAATCGGTTAATATGCAGAAGCTGTTATAGGGTATGAAAATATTTTTTTAGAAGAAAAATATTCTTTTAAATTATTTCTTATAAGAAGCATGAAACACTCGTTGACTACATATAAAATATTTTATACACATAATATCAATAATATATACAACTGAATTTTAGTACAAAATATGTTTTCGGGAACAATCTATGTTTGAAAAGTTGGCAAAGCGTAAAGTATATGAATTTATACGGATACTTTAAAAAACAATCAGAATCTTTTTTAGATTTTCAAAAACAAAGTAATTAATTTTAGACTTTCTAGTCAAATTGTCGATTAAAACCTTAGAAAAACAGCTGTTTTTGCAATTTTATCCGGAGTTAAACGGAAAGGATCGGCCGAAACAAAGTTCCTTCATAACACCACGTTCCACGGAGCCGATAAAACTTATCGATAGAGATAAATCACGAAGTTCGGCCTCCGAAAAGTTTACCAACACTGTGAGTGAAAAGTTTAATTTCTCCCAAGCCGGAGCTGGCAAATAATTTATGTTAACGCCAAATTCAATCATACGTTCTCGTAATTAATTGAGTGGATAACTTCTGACGTCTCTAGGCAAAAAGTTTCTGATTAAATTGGCTCCGGCGATTCATGTGAATCAATTTTAACGTTTCAATTATTGTAATCGATATAATTTGATATAGAATTAAGTAAATCGTATGTGGGTCAAATTCTCGAGCAAATTGACTATTAATATATAAATATATACCTAATTTCTATAAGGCAGGAAGACTCGGATAAGTAAGATAATAAAGATAAACTTAGCACAGTTTTAAAAATCTATTTTATATTATTCACTTACGAGTAATTGTACACGTTATTATAATCAAATGTTGTCTCTTACTAATATTTTTTGAGAAATTAATACAAATATATTAACCAGTCAGTTGCTATTTCTCAAAAGATTTCTTCAACAGCCACGCAACTAATTAATTTAATAATTGAATAAACTGAGTTTAATAACTCCCCAAAGTGACTGAAGCTTAAAGCTTCCCCTACAGCGACGATATGTTACAAAGCAAAGTTTTGATGCTGTAACATAATAACGCTACATAATATTCATTTTCAAGACGCTAAGCCATAAATTCATAGCCCTTTTCATATGTGTCGCTGTTCTGCCATCCCTCCACTGAAGAAAAACCCCGACTGAGACACAAAATAAGAAGGGGAGATACAGCGCATTGGGGATGAAAAGTTTCTGTATAGGGTGCTGATAAGCAAAAAAATGTTATTATGAAAATAATGTTTTAGAGATTTATTGAAATTAACATTTTTTTCCTATAAATCATCACTTATATGTCAAAAAATTGCATTTTAACTTCTATGTGTAGAAAATATATTTTGAGAATTTTTTCCAATATCTAAATACATTTTTTTTTACTTCGTACTATATTCAGGTATACATATTTTCTTAAATAATATTTTACTGATTTTGATAACCTAAATATCGCCATATAAATAAGTAGAAATTTTAATCGCGCCAATATTATATTCTTCTTTTTCTAGAATTAGTCACCCTTGTGGTTAAATTGAAAGCACATTCAATTGGCAACCCTAGAGTCACTGTTTCAAGTCCCGTAGTTGGCAAAAAGTGCTCATTTTTTTCATGTGCATTTGAAACCACGAGTATACTAAAATTCTTGAGCTAATAATTGACAATTATTACTCTTAAAAATCTTTACATCGTAATGATTGATACATTTATCTATTCCCGGCAGAAGATCGTAAGCGAAAAAATTGCATTTCACAGGATGAGGTTCAAATCTAAGGTCATAAAGTTAATTTAATACATCAATTTAAAATTAAAAACGTGTGTATATTTTCTAATTTAAGAAACGGGTTGATGAAAACTTGATACCATGTAAACCGTGCGTGTATCTGTTTTGAACAGATTCGATAAAAAGAACGGCGATCGTCCTATTGCCGCTTACAATCTTCTGCCAGGAATATGTCGATAAATCACTTGCATTTCGGGAGGGGATGTGGTTAAAATAATTATTACATCCCTTTTAAATTTAAAATGAATATTTTAGTTACTTGAGAAATAGATGGACGTTATTTTCTTCCAAGTTATTTCAATTCATAAAGTGAATTGCATAACAGTTAATATATCATTTTGATTGTGTACTGTGACAGAATTATATTTGTTTGTAAATTGTGACATCTTTACTTGTCAATAATTATCGTTTCTAATGAGATGTTAATACATAATATATTCCTTTTATTTCTATTCACATATTTATTTTACTTTTTATTTAGATAGTATATTGATTACTGTTATGCTTTTTTTTTCATTTTACAATATTAAATAATAGGTATACTAAAACTGTTTTCAGTATGAGAAAAAAAATATAAATAGAGTTCACTTAAAACATGTATTATCAGCTTAAAATGTTGAAGTCTTTTGAATTTTTAGTATTTACAAAAATATATTATTATTTCAATATAATATCTTACCATCAAGGATTAAAAATAGATATGATAAAATATAAATAAAATTTTCTTCAGACATTTTTTCAATCATCTGTAAAAATGTGCTTGATAGAAGTATATTCCTTTCTTTATTCATAATTTGTACAACATTATGACATTATAAATATTTGGAGAAAAGTTTTGGAATTTTATATGTAATTTTTTTATGAAATTTATGTAGTCAACATTAGCAGTATAATTATCTGTAGAAAGAAATGAGTTCAGATTAGTGAAAATAACAAATATTAAATATAAAACCAAATATTTACACCGTAAGTATTTAAATAATAGAAAACTAAATTGTTTTATATTTATTAGTATTTAAAGTAAAAAAAGCTTTAAATTACTGAAGGTAACTTTGCCAATAATTATTTTAAAAAATGTCAGTGAAATAAAGTGAAAATTTTAGAATTGTTGCTTGTTTTAATGTAAAAATGATCAAATATTAATTTATTTAGTTATATTATTTTTAAAACAATATTTATATTTCCATTTTTTGCATTAAATATAAATATAAAACTTACTATAAAACATGCTATAAAATCTTAGTATAGATATTATAGCATGTCTTAAGTTTTAGATGTATAGTGTTTTAATTAAAGTATTATCTTTTTTTTTAATATTTCTTTGAATAAAGATGGTGTCTCATTATATTTTCAATTAATTGTATCAATGATTTGTAGTTATAATTATTAACATAAATATATTATTTTGCCACCCTTGATTTTGGATACGTCACCGTCATATGCCGCAACGAGTTTCAAATTTGCAAATTGTCCATAGGCTGCAAGGCAGCAAATATTAAATGTGTTTGCAAACGTAAAATTTATTATACTTTTTATTTTAAGAAATAAATTATCCATAATTAAATATAACGTGTGATTCGACATAAAAAATATTTTCAACGTAAATTTACGTATAATGTTCATTTATTCAATCGTCACTAATGTATTTGATGTTATTACATATTAAAATGTACATTTAGTAGCAATAAAAATAATGAGATTTAATTTAAATGATTGAGCTTTTCATTTATTTTAAAGAATATATGCTTCCTTTTTTTAAAGAATGTCAAGCTCCTAAGCCTGAGCATATTGACTCCACTGCTGGTCATGCTTCTTGCATCCTCCCATGTCGACATATTCGACATCGAATAGTTTTAAATTGAAAGCAAGAGCTATTCTTCTGTTACATCATATTGACTTATTTAATATTAAGGTATATTTATATTTGTATGTATGTGTGTTTCTTTATTTTTATCTTAAAAAAATGATCATTTTTATAACTATATATATTTTAAATCATAATGGAAAAAACTAAATAAATGAAACAAAGTATTTTTAAGTGGTATATATTTTTGTTTTTCATTACTTTTCATCTCTCAATATTGTAGTTGATGCAGCATGCATGAGAAAAATAAGAATAAAAGAAAAAATCTAATAATCTATCGAATTCTTCGTAAGTTTTGTAAACTAAATTTCCACAGATATATAGTGTCAAAAATATAGTTAGAATACAGGAATAAAAAAATATTAACTGGTTAATATATCGATTGTGTTTAGGCAAAAGGGATGAACCCACATAGAACAAATTTTAAAAGAGGCGCGAAAAAACGTTTTTTAATGATTTTTTGTCAGTCACATTAACATAAACTTAAAGTACACAATATCCAATAAATTTGTGTTTTATTTTCCTGATCTGATATTTAAAAAATATATTAAATGAAAATCATTCAAATTGAGAATGTATGCCGTTTTCCTTTCTACACATACTCAGTAGATTGATCTTTCTTCAAAATCTAAAGCTTGATTTCGATAATAATTCGACTTTGTCAGCTTAATTTTTTTCACAGAACCTATATTTGGTTTAGTACGTTGTGATTTTCAAATAAATACACTTTTCATAAAACTAAGCCCCTTTGCCTAAACAGGGTTGATATTATTTAAAAATTGAAGTTAGTAAAATGATTCACTCATCACTTTAACCATTACGCTTCAACATCTTTTTGGCGATACCGTTACTTAATATCGCAAGGAGAATTTGTAGTTAACCCAGGATATAATGGCAGTCAACTTAAGCAAGCCAAAGTCTTATACTATCATCGAATTCTCGAAAGCTATCTACTAAGTAGATCGAGAAAAAATATTATTATTCTTAGAAACCCCCAAAAAAGTCCCTTGTGAAAACCAAATCACTATAGCCGATTGCTCCCACTTAGGGTCAAATTGCTTACTCAAGTAATTATTTGTACGGATGTACTCGTAATTTTGGGTAACTGATTGTATAAACAAACATTAGTTATTACATGTCTTTTATCATATTTAGGCATGTTTAGTTGAGGGGTCGTCCATAAGCCAAATAACGTTTTTTCTTACCTTCCTTCTTCTTGTTATCCTCCCCTCCTCCATCTAACAGCATATAGACATTAATCTTGACCCCCTCCCTCAATCTTCTTTAAGCAAATTTACAATCAACTCCTATCCACTTTTTGAGAGGAATATTGTTATATAACAATACAAATTAACCCACCCTCCCCTTTGTAATGCCATGTAGACGTTGGTGGTTACCCTTTACTCTCCTCAACGGCATTGCGTGGTTTATAGACGACCACTTAAACATACCGTATCTAAGTTTTTTTCAATGTTTGCGGCGTTTTATGGGGAGCAATTTTGTGCAGACTCCTAAATTGATTTATCGTCTTCGAGCTTCGACGGCCGGGTCGATTGAGTCGTCAATACACCGGGTGTACAGGGCAGGGCACCTCATACCATAAAGAATTAGATGACAATATAACTGTTTTTTCATTTATTTATTAAAACTTAGTTTCTGCACTTAGGAGCATGGTGATACCACCCCATGCAGCTCCACTATAGAGAAATTTAAAATCATATGTGAGGAAAAAAACATTTCATTCGTGAAAGGTCAGGAAGGCGACTACGTATAATCGTGGTTGCATGTACTGGTGGGTCAGCAGTGGGTTCTCATTGTTATCATATGTAAACACACCGTAGTATAAATTACTATACAATTATTTTTATTTACTGGAAATCCTTAGTAGAAACCCATTAGATCATAATTTTAACAAAGTTTTATATGAGGTGTGTATTTCCAAAGTGAACTTATTTCATTTCAAAAAATTTGTGTTGAATGCCAAAAACTGTTGACGGTGTCGATATTACATTTTTTTTGTTGTTGTATTCATTTGTAGTGTAAAATACAATTTTTGATGTAGATAACAAAAAAAATGTAATATCGATACCGTAAACAGTTTTGAAAGTGGAAGAAGTTCACTTTGGAAATACAACTCTCATATACATACTATCAGTAAATTATTCACGAAAAGAAATCTTAATCTTACAAACGAAATAATCCAACTATTGTTATTATAATACATTTATTTATAGAAAAAATAATAGACTCACAATGGTGCATTCACTCCGACTTATTTGAAGTGCTTGGAAGACCTGCGTTGAATCACAATTCTTGTCAAGTGGCTTGCAATTTTTCAGCTATGAAATGTGAACAATTCTCTAGAAATATTTTTATAACACAGTACATTGTGCAGCTTTTGTATTACGAAGGTACTAGTATTCCTTTATTCGGCTACATTTATTTAGTAGTTTTATTTGTATTATATAATTTAAATATAATAAATGTTATTTATATATATTTAATTGAAATACGTACTGTATTTATGTATTTTATAAATGAATATCTATTGCAATAAAGAAAAAATAATGAGTTGCTACTGATACTTGCGCAAATGTGTTGGAAGATTATTTTGTTCTTTTTCAAAATTACTTATGGAAATAGTCTTACGTCACGGCATGCAATAACTTTGCACAATTCTTTTCTTTGTGTAATCTTCACTATTTATATATTCTTAAATATACAAATATTATCTCCGAAATTCACTTAACAAGTGATTGACTATTAATACTTTTGAAAATTACTTTACCTGCATCTGTTGTTAATAGAAAAAATGTCGTCAAAACAGTAGCCATATCATAATACTTATATTAAATTTCACTATATACTCTATAATTAGATGTATAAATATTGATAAAAATTCCCTTTCACTATTATTACGTAAATATATTAAGTATGGTAACATACAAGTGGGTGAGCCAAAGTACAACAGTTGTAATTTTTTTACGTTGGAAATATTTACCATGAAAGGTTTTGTAGCATCTACAAATATTAGATTTTATGTTTACCAAATCAATCATAAATAAATTATTTAATGTTTTAGTTATAAGTTAACCCAATATAAACAATTAAAGCATACATGTTTTTTTATTGTTTTATTTTCATACACTCGTAAAGCCGCAATTGTCCAATTATATGCTCATTATCACGTTTATTTGTTTTACAGATGTTGTGAACTTATAAAGGCTATCTTTTTTTACTACCGGTAAAATTATTACACGCCAAGCTTTTAGCTTTTACGTGGACACTTTTTACATTTTTCTGTTATTTGCTTTGGACGATTTGTAGCAATAAAAACTTTTTTATTGCACTAAAATGCTGCAAGGGAATAAAAATTAAAGTGTCTCTCTTACGAATACAAGCGCTAGAGGTTTATTTCTTCAGTTTATTGATCGTAATCTAAAATCAATAAACATTCAAAATGCAAACTTTCAATACGATGAATGAATATTTGTGAAGTTCGTAAATTTATGAATAAAACTATAAATGTGAAACGAGTAATAAATTGATTAATATTATACATTCTATCAATACATATTTTTATATTTTAACCATATCTGCTCCAAAACAGAGCAAATAGCAGTTTCTTTCCTATCTTACAGCAATAACTATTCAAGGAATTTGAGCCACGTTCTGGTTTTAAATGCCCATCAAAACTCTGCATAATTTTTGGCAGTTACGAGATTCAACCCCGCGACACTTGGATTATTAGGTAAACAATCTGTATTATGTACTGTCTATACTTGATAAATTATCATAATATTAAAATTATTTCGAAGTTTTATAGTCAAAATCAGTTAAATTTATTTTATAAAAAGTAGATTTTACACTATTCGATCAAATATTCAATAATTCTAAATAATACAACGAATGTTACAATTCAACGATAGTTTTTACACATATTATGATACTTACGTATCGTATACAAAATGTTATAATCTGTTATAAGTGATTTTTCACCTGTGATTACTTTAAGCATTTTTTGAAAGCATTTCTTAATTCGATATATGGTAGTTTAAAAAAATATAGATGGTAATAAACGAAACTGTTCTTTATATTATGAATAAATTTGTCGAAATAAGTGTAAAAACTTCGTTATAATTTCAATATAATGGCTTTCTACCAATGATTAACATCGGAAAAAATAATTATAGTATGATTTATAATTTTTTTCACAATTTGGTCATAATAATGTTACATTACATTCGATATTTTTGTTTTATTTTTTAGTGTTTTGATAATATGGTATATAATTTCCAATTTCCTATAATTTTTCAATAACAAATTGGATGCAAGCATATTTTTACCAAATATCACTCAATAAATCATCACACTATGTATTGTAAATACGAATTATTGCTAATTACTATTTGGGTATACATGTTTGTATCTGGACTACACTCTGTGAAAAATGGTACTTGTTCAAGGTCGTTTTGGTTCCCCTCGGATAATATATAATATTATAAAACATTGTATAATATTTTTTTCATTAAATTATTTACTAACATAGTAACAATATAATTGAGTATATCACTGTAAGGAGCGTCGCAAGATATACTACACTATGTTGATATCTCAATTTTGCTAAAACTGATATAATATAGTTTACCTCCCAGGTACAAATATATTTGTGTATGACTTTAAATCTTTTTTCCCATCGATACTATCAAGACTACGATAAATTAGTTGGGTCCACTGATACACCGCAGGGGGACTTTAATACATAAGATTATACATAATTTGAGAAAGCACTTTGCCTATCCCCTTATGGTACAGCCAGTGTACTCCTAGTGATAGAGTACTGTTCCCGTGCTATAGGCAATAACTGGTCTAAGTTAAACTCACATGTAAATTTAGTAGTTGCAGCGTTTCATATTGAACATTATTGGAATTAATTAGAACCACAGTAATAATATAATAGAATATTATATTTTGTCTAATGTATGTTGTAATCTTAAGTCAAATTGCGTAATAGTGTAAATATAAATATATATAATTACTTTAATATGAATTTATACTGAAAGAATATGAATCAGTATATAATCGTAATCAGTGCTATATCTGTATTAAAAGTACGGGGAAGCTTTTAGTAATGACCTCCTCGCTTTCCGAGGCTTTGCACTTATAACCGAAAATAAAATCAAATAAAAAGAGTGTACTTTTTAAAATTTGAGTATTCGCTTAGAAAATATGATCATTTGAAGCAATGCATATTAAATTAAATGTTGATGAATCAATAACTAATTAGATAAAAATCAAAAAAAGCACTTATAACCACAACAAAGATAAATATCGACCGTGTTTAGACAAAAGGAGTTAACTCTCATAGAATAAATTTTACAGGAGGCACAAAAATATGTTTTAATGATTTTTAGTCAAAGTCATATTAACACAAACTTGAATTGTAAGACGACCAATAAATTGTTGTTTTATTTTTCTGATCCTATATATATTTTAACTGAGAAATATAGGTGGGTACAAATTAAAACTATCTTTATTTTAAAAATCTTACAATTGATTTCTGATGCTTTACTAATATTTTTCCGTGAGAATGAAAAGTAATAAATTTAAAGAGACTCGTTTTGTAAATTGTTTTGTAGACTATGTAAAAAAAATGGCGATAAAATGAAGAATTTAATAATTTGATAAAAGACATTGTGTAACTATTTTAAAATACTCGTAATATAAGATTTTATATAAGTTATTATATCACTTTATAGATGGCGAATACATTCTGCAATTAAATTTCAATCATCAATTTGTAAAAATGTCTCAAAGTTTTTCTTTGCGTTACATTTTACAAACCGTAACTGGAAGTTTCATTAATTTTATAAAGCGCAATACGAATAAAATGAAAATAGCATATTTGTCTGAAAGCTCAAAGTCACCTCTGACAGTCAGTTAAAGCTTTTAAGGGTTACTTTATAAATCAAATGCTACATACACTTAATGAATTTCAGCACTGTAGAAAATAATATATCTTTGAAACACATTCATGGTACCATTCCTCGACAAATAACCATTGATTAACGTGTCTAGACTAGATAATTAAGGATTTCACTGATTCAATAAAGTTATTGAAAACTAGTACTTCAATATTATATAAAATTTGATTGTAATTGAACTTTTTGTACCCATGGGCTGTCAAGACCGTGAATTATTTTTTATATTTCTTATATTATTTTTAGGTATACTGAGAAAGTACTTTACTTCTGGCACGTTAGTAAGTAACTTCTTAAACCATTTCACGCCCCTTATCCGGAGCATATGGGCACCACGTGTTGCCTCTATGAATCATTGTCGTTAGTCAATTTTCTTTCATCCCCCCCATGTTATGCCGGGATCCAGTAATTCCGCCAAATACATTCTGTATATAGTGTTCAGTGACCTCCTATGATGATGGGATCCAGTTGGCTTGAAGAAAAGGCATGCCCAATTGAAATGCGATTCAGGCATTTTCAACAGATAGCCAAGCTAAGTCCAATATCTTATCTTCAATTTGGATATGATCAGAAGCTTTATTGTGTATTCCTTTATCACCTAATTTTGCATATAGAAAATTTGCCACGGGCATCTGTTTTCAAAGCATAGTAAATTAATATATGAAATCCATTATCTAAAAAAAAATTCCAAACTCCTTGAATTCATCACAAATATCTGTTTTTAAAGCTCAGTAAATGGTTATTTTGAGACTTTCTATGATTCGCTACCATATTATACATGGCAGCACCATAAATATTCAAGCGCTCAAAAAGCAGCATGTAGTTTTAACTGAGTATACAGCTGTGAGTCCCAAGAACTTTGTATAGAGTTAAAGGCTACTTAAACATGTCCTATGC
>JAPMAE010003855.1:0-12058 GCA_036584705.1 Rhyacophila sp. 25_7
ATTTAAAGCTAGATTAATGAAAAAACTTTCACCCAATTGTGCAACTATAATTTAAAAAACTTATTTCACGAGAGACATTTTTAGGAATATTTATATTAAAAATACACAACTGATAAACTAAATCATTCCGGTGTAATATTTTGTCGAAATCTTCACACCCACAATATTGAACAACATTTGAATTATTATATGTGTAATATAATATTCTATATTACATATGACTCTTAGGTTTCTGTTCCAAGATGTACATTAATTAAATTTCCACTACAAAGTTCGAAAGATTCCATCACAATTCCTAGCGAACTATTGTCTGTTTTTTTTTTAAATTTCATATACGCTTTGAAATTTGTTAATTATTAGCTCAGCCATTTCGGGTACATGTCCTTGCTATAATACAAATGAATAAACATTTATATTTTTTTGCGACCAGCATGGGCTTTGAACCCATGACCCCCGCTTGCTAGGTGTATGCGTTATTCACTAGCCTAACGAGGGTGATATTATCTGATTCTGTATGATTTTATCATACCTGGGAGACTATTTCGACACCATTCAAAAATCGTATAAAAAATTTACGACTATCTCTAAAGTTTCATCAGAATTTAATATTCGGCAGCCTATGCAAGAAAGTTGCTGCCGCCCATGCCCCACATAAAACATACGACAAACAAAAACAATTTTAAAAAGTTTATTGGCTCAACTCTCATCTAGTTTTCTTATTTTACTGATTGCTGGGCAGCTCGCAAATTCTTTTTCAATTCAGTCAGCTGCCAAAAGTGCAATCTGCCGGTACTTCTTTTAGGCTTTAAATAAGTGTGCAACCTTAAAATTCAGTATTTTACTATAACAGCGCACTTAAAATGGTATAGGCAGATTATCAAAATTCTCAATATTATACCAAAAGTTGTATAAGTCGTAACCTCTACGTCATCACCAAATATGAAGTTAAGAATCGGAAAAAAAATCTATATTTTATTTTCAAAAATTTTACTAGTAATTTTTAGAAATCAGCCTTATGGTAACATGGCGTATGTATTTTTTTTACTTGAAATACTCTTAAATAATTATTTTTTAATATTGGCAGAGATGGCGTTTCTATTCAAAGAATATATTAAAATTAATATTCTAAATTGAGTATACCAGTAATTTTATGTGTTATTTTATATAAAAATTGTTTAAGGCTAGTGTTTATTTTACAATATTACTATTTAAAATCCACCCAAATTTAAAAGCACACAACAATATTATCAATGATATATGCCAAACACTTTTTAAAATAACAATCATCGATTGTGCTATCCAATAGTGTTAAATTCTATTGATATTATAATTAGAAACGCATCTGCAATAATAAACCAACTAGCTCTACAGGTCGTTCCATGTCTATCGTACTATCCACATAAAACGGAACGAAACAAGATTGTTCATTTAAGTAAACTAACTAATACATTATATTTAAATAACAAAAACTTTTAATATTGTTCAAAACCAAAATCTTTATCAAAATTAACAAATACACTAATAATTAGTAATTCAAGCGTGACAATTCGATAAAGCTAACGCCACGTTTTGTTTATGTGATAATTTAAAAGAGATTAGCAGACTCTTAGAAAAATAAAGCCTTATCTTAGATGCAAATTGTTATCCTTTATAATGTGCTATAACAAAACATTGCTTTGTCAATATGTAGATATTAATTGGTGTGTTTGAATGGATATAATTTACATATTGATATAAAAAATGTCACGAAACGTTGTCATTGGTCTTATAGTGACGTTATTTAATATAATACAAACAATATATTTGATTTATTATGTTTGAAATATCTACGCATGAAATCATTGTGATATTTGTCTTTTTTTCATAGATAACAGATTCTTTTTTTTTATTTGATATATCAAATATAAAAACACGTTATCCTAACAACTTATAATGTATACTAATATTCAATTATTTATGCAATGTTGCTCGTGAGATGAATACGAAAGTGTTAATTATATTTATACTAAAATTTTAACCCTTACTAATCTGTGTGCAAAATTAGTTAATTATAAATTGTACTATACTTGAAATGTCAATTTTGAAAATTCACCAGAAATTTTACAAATGGTCATTATGAGAAAGAAGGTAAACTCAAATATTAAATTTCAATGACCTTTCCAAGATATCGTACGTCATTTGACTTGATAATTAGATTTATTTAAACTTATACAAGTTAAGACGTTGCACACGAATATTTTCGTAACACTAAGGATTTTTTGTTCATCATTACAATCATATCCTGCACGTATTATAGAAAAACCTACATTATATTTTTGTTAATCTCTCAAATATATAAATATACATAAAATAAATAAGAGAAACATATAAAAAAAATACTTTACAACTTTTTTTTACATCAAAGTTACGTTTTCTCTAAATAATTCATACTAACCTCAAAATCGGGCTTGAATATTTTCTCTATTTTTTAAATTAAATCTTTACTCTATTCGTTTATTAAAATCGTACTTGCAGAATAAACAATTTTCCTAAAGTCGTTTGATTTGTACACGAAAAGTATAACGATATTTTAGATGATAAAACCATATTACAATAATTATAAGACTACAACCCTTTTTAAGAATCCGGATTTATATATTTTTAAACAACTGCGTATTTATTTAGTAGGCTTATCTATAAGTCCAACACGTTTTTAATTATTGACTCAAGGTTTGCTCTCTAACATTACCTCAATAGACATATTTGTTATATTTCTAAGCAACCACGATACACTTTTTCCAGGGGCGTAGCGGAATATTTGAAACAATCAAACCGTTAGAGAGCTCGATTAAACAAGTTTTGAACCTAGTTTAACTCATACAATGAGTATTTTCTACGTATATATAAACGAAATAATAATAAATAGCTTGATCAACAATGTGTTTGAATATATTACCGAAAACAATTTTTAACATATTTTTTAAATAATAATTGTTTTCTATTATTTTGTTCTTGGTAATATGAATCTGTGAATATTTTTTTTGACTGAGACAGAAACATTAAAACTACAAAAATTATTCAGTATGTCATCATCATATATATATATATATTGTAATTATTTTGACTATTTCTATATTAAGCTATACTCGTAAATAATATTTTAAATTACTGTGACTAATTTTGACACACTGTTAAAATAATAAAAACTATACAAACTAAGAGAAAAATTTAATTTATTCATTCAATCAAATTCATCTATGAATACAGATTTTACAAAGCTGTTGATAAATATATGAAAAATATGAGAAAATTAAATTCTAACTATCTAATTATACACATTAAAGAGAAATATTGAAGAACCAGGTGTACTTTATAAATTAGAGGTCAATATTGTCAACTACGCCACTGGTTTTATATACGAGTATATGCTTTATCAATATAACATTATTTTAATTACAATATGAACATTATTGGCACATATATGTGTTTCAACATTGTCATTATTTATTGTTTAACATTACTTCACAACAATAAATCAATACAATAACCATGGCCTCCTGTATGAGGAGTGGCATATTTTTTATTATCATTAAAATAGTGTCTTGTGGACCTTATGTTTTCACTAAAAACGTGTCATTAATTTGTGTGTGTAATATTAGTTTTGTGTTTATGACACATCAAGCTTTAAGTTCTTATCCGAGTTCCGACAAAGAAAACTAGTTTTGGCGATGTGAATATCGTGCCTGACCCCAACGCGGCTGATAAGGCTTAGCAGTACGGCGTGACATTTGTCACAATTTTGTCCAATAAAAATGTAACTAATTAAAAAAAACAGGATTTCTAGGATTTCTGTATAAACAGGATATGTCTAAATGGCAATATAATTTATAGAACGTCAATTCAGTTAAATTTGTAGTTATGAAATGAACATAACATATGTGACGGATATACATATAGATAATAAATATTTAGTGGAAATGGTGTCAACACGAAAACGTTAAAAATACTAAAATAAAAAATACTACGTGATTATATATATTAATTCTTAGATGAAAAAAAGTGGTTTATTTAAAAGAGATTCGCATCTCATTAAAACAAAAAAATGCTACAGCCGTTTCTTAGTTACCAAGTAATATATTGTTTATGACTTTCTTTACTTCGGCTTTTTAAGCGGATATATGAAAGGCTCAATCGCAAATGTAGCATTTTACCATAGATAAAGTTTCGAGAAAAATGCCAATGGTTGATAAAAAGTATTGCAGTTTAATTTAATGTGTGTATTTATATACCTTACAATATAATAATTTGATTTAAATAAAATTTAACTTTTGATGGTTAATTATTCGATTACATTACTAAGATGTAATCATATTAAAATGTAATGAACGGCCATCTTGTCACATGACCTTTTTGTATGAGAAGAAACATTTAAAGTGAAAAAACTTTAGATTTGCTTCTGAGTGAATTTTTAATAATGATTTTCTTTGGAATAAAAACAAATTTCCTGTTAAGATGTTTGCTTACAAGCTGCAGAATTTTTATTTCTTTGATTCTGCATTCATAGATTAAGAAGTTTTGTTTTCAAGAAACCTAGCTTTGCTTTTCACCCTCTCGTATAAAATAAACCATGGATAAAAAGTTACCATTTGCTAAATTTCAATCGCATATAAATAGTTTAATTACCAACTTCAACAAATATGATTATCTGTCGTCAAAAAACATTCATAATTAGATTGGCAGCCAAAAAAAATAATTTTTATTATTTAGAGTCAATAATTTTATATCGAAATCAAATAATTTATTTACAAAATCTACTTGAGACAGACTTTTTTCAATTAAGTAATTTTTAATATATTATAAAATTGTATTATACCATTAATTATAAAAAACATCAGTGTGAGTACACAGAAATGTATTATAAATAAAAATAGAACTTGATACAAAACAGGTCATAGTAGGGCGTGCCTTTCTGAACAGGAAAAGACTGACCTTCGGAAGCAAAAGAATACAATGGCTCCATCCGCCTCTTAATGGCACCAGTTTTCCTTGAATGAGTGCAATCCGTATACCCTGAAGCCATTTATATTCTAAAGTAAAATATATAAAGTCTAAAGCCTTTTAAATAATTGTATCATTACCATGAATGTATGATATGAGATTTAAAGTTATAAAATTGTTATTTACTTCGACCAAATGTAATCTACTAGTAAAGTATGTTGAATCAATACTTGTTTAAGTTAAAAAAATATTTTTAAAATAAATTTTGGTGTACTTTCCAAAAATATCATAAGATTATTTTGTTTATTACAGTATAGATTTTATCGCAAAACTATGGGGACACAAATATTATAACATATTTACTTAAATACAAAAACATACGAGTAGTTAACCAATGATTTTGATGTTGTAGTATTAGAGGTAATAACGCCAGATTAAAAAAATGTTCAATAAATTTATAAAATAAAAACACCGATACTTATGAAAAGTGCAAATGAAAATTAAAATGTATTGACTGCCGACGAATTGGAACATTTTTTTCTAAAAAAATCTTTAATTAAAGCAGTTTAAATAAAGTTAAACAACTTTATAATTCACACATTTTATTTTGAAAATATATACGATTCTAATGGAGGCTTGATATTATTGTAGTAAATACTTATAACTAAGTCAACATTATTCGTGGTATAACAACATCTGCACGTTTAATTTATTATATGTAAATTATTTGCACATAAAAACGAAATTCAACAGTAGTTTATAAAATAAAACAAATATATAAAGACAAACTAGCCCATTTTCAATTATTATGTATTGAATGTAACGATGACGTCTACTACAGTTTATATAATATAATATATAATAATATTTATGGGTCATATTTTTTCTACATATTGTTCTTATTATACTCGTAAATCTAACGATAACAGATATATGAAAATTTATTTGTTACAAAAAATATTTAAAGTAACTAGATTTTTCTGAAAATGAAACATTCTGACATTTTCTTAAAGCTTTTTTTTATATCTTTCCATGCAAAGTCGAATTATAGATTGTTGCCATATTAACAAAGAAAACTATATTCCATAATAATAATGTCATCATAAAACTTATACTTGTATGGATGTGAAATTTAGAACCTGGCAAAGATATAAAAAGAGACTTCCGAAAAAAATACTTCGAAGAATACTTGAATCGATTGTTAAAAAACCAATGGTTTCTCATTTGTACTACATATGCTCCGCAAAAAAATCCCCTAGCATAGTGAATGTCTTGAAAACAAGGGAATTCAGATAAACAGATAATATTGTAATGTGCTATGAATCAAGAACTCACTAAGGGGTGTTTGAAGAAAATCCAGTTGACACTCTGTCCGTCGGTCACCCCACAATAAGATAGGTGGGTAACGTAACTAGAGACACAAAAATATTAATCGAGATTTATTGGAGAGAAATGGGTGGATTGTACAGTCAGCTATGGACCAAAATGGATCGTATTGCCACATTTAATTAAGTTTTGTAGCGAGTAGCCGTTTACAAAATCGTTTTTAATTTTTTGAAATAGATGGCAACACTTTTTTTATGAAATAACTATTCAAGCGTTTGAGAGTTTATAATGGTGCTATTAAAAAGTACGTAATCTCCGGATGGTGTAATATTGTACCAAATATTTCAAGCTAACGATGACATACATAATACGCATCACAAAATAACGTGGCTTGAACATAACGTATAATTTTTGTCTATGCCTAGCATAATGCACTCTCCAACTTCTATGTCACTCATCATAGCCTCAATCTGGGGACAAAAGACGTGAATTGAACGTTTTGAAAAAAATGTCTCTAGATAAAATAATATTAGTTATTATAGTAAATTTATTTGTTTGCTCAGATAGACAGTCACGAGTTTGCCCTGGGCGTCGGCA
This sequence comes from Rhyacophila sp. 25_7, assembly GCA_036584705.1. Taxonomy (NCBI): domain Eukaryota; kingdom Metazoa; phylum Arthropoda; class Insecta; order Trichoptera; family Rhyacophilidae; genus Rhyacophila; species Rhyacophila sp. 25_7. Next base: position 6,901 of record JAPMAE010003855.1, read on the forward strand.
AATCACAAGATTGCAAAACAAAAGTTCGATAATATAAAGAAATATATATTTGTGACATTTGAAATGTTATAACCATCGGTATGGAAATTATTTCATTATCGTCGAATATAAGGGTGTGCTGCGAACACATTAACATGTATCTTGCTGAATCTCAGAAATATTGTTTATATCAGTGTTCCTCAAACTTTTTGATCCAGTATCAATAAAAATAAATCTGGTATTAATAAAAATTATGAAAGAAATTAACTCGTCCAGAATTTAAATTAAGCCCCCTACTTTGGGGTGTTTCTCTACACATACCCATTTTTCAGGGGTCCTGTGAAATTTTTAAGTGCAAAAGGCTGTTATGGACCAACATTTTTTAGAAACACTCCATTAGTGTATTTTTTTAATATGTAAAATCTTTTTTTACATAGTAGCGACTCTTAAATAATAATGTTCAATTTTACGACTTGAAAGAAATGTCAATGTACCGTCAAAATTAGTATAATTTGAACAATAATTTTCATGCCACTGTGTAAATCAACGAGAAAATTTAAAAATCTCAAATCGTGTCAGTCTATTTAGTCACGCGCTGAAAAAATATAATGCCATTTGACTGAAGACTTGAAAAATAAATTGATGACACGGCATTCAAATTAAAGTCACTCGCAAGATCAAAGTCCTACATCACATAATGCATATATCACGACAACTGTAAAGTCTTGCCCAAAAATGGAATCAGTTATAATAAATAGATAATAATTCAACACCGCATGAAGCATATGTTTTATGCTTGTTCCAAATTTATTCCATCGTTTTAAGCCTAAAGTAATAAATCTTAAACTTTTTGTATGTAATGGAACATGACAGTTTATTAAATATACATAAATCTAATCGGTCTCGAAACTTATATATTCTACAAGGCATTGTAATGATACATTAAAGTCTAAATTTTTGCGGAATTGAAATACAGTAACACACCTGGTTTCTTAACCAAGTATCGTCCACCATATGTTGGTATAATTATGAAACTAACGTAAAATATTATAGTGAAACGAATAGGATATGATATGACCTAAAAGCTACGACGCTAATATTATACGATGAGTAATTGAGAATCTCCCACGTTTGATTAGTTTTATTGAGCATATCGGTGTCATATTGTTTTAAGTATTCACTTTATCAAAAGAAAAAATTTCAGAACAAACTCAAATTTATCATTTTTTATGAATGACAGATGCATGATATTCAATATCCGGCACTTATCCACGCAATAAACAATCAACGATTTTCATTATATCCATTCGTTTTTTTAGTACTTTTGTCTATATTATTGTAAAATCTATATTGCAAATTAACAAATCACATTAGGTAATCGTATTTCAGTTCAATACACTGGACTTTCTTTTTATACGGTTTCAAGATAACACGTTGCTACATTCATTCCTTCCTTATTGATAACAGAATTTTTGTTTAAATCCAGTAAACCGGAAAATTTAAAAAGAAATATTACACGGGCTCTGGATATATCAACTGATGAAAACAACCTCGTACCAAATGTACGTAAATAAATTCGTCTATTATCTGGTATTGAATAATTTTTGTTACGATTTTTTTATTATTTAATAAAATTAAAAAAATAATGAACATTATTTTTTATATCAAATGATTTTCGTACAAGAAAACCTATCCACCATTATTTTTTAATTTAGTATACTTTTTAACACTTTTTTTTCACGATATTGCATGGAACAAATTCACCGTGTATCAAAAGGTACAGTGTATATAATGAATACTTTTGTAAACCTATATCTGTACCTGAGAGAGAAACTACACAATGTCAAAAATGTCACTTATTTTACTATTACTGTTCAAAGTCGTTTTGGAATAATATTTTATTCTTATAAGATTACAACATAATTGAGTATATCACCGGAAAGAGCGTTGCAAGATATAGACACTTTATCTATATCTCAATTTTGTCAAAATTGACATAGTGAGTTTACTTCCCATGTATAAATAGGAACCTGAGACTTAGATTTAACTTTCTATGCCACATATAATTTCACGACCTTACAAGATGTGAATTTATAAGCAAAAATAAAACCTTATTATTTCTTATAATAGTCCTTTTGTCGTGACTTTGATTTTAATGATCATATCATTGTCATATCTTTACGTTTTTACATTCAAAATATTCAAATTTGTCTAGCAAACCACAGCTTAAGTTTTTCAAGTTAACTTGCTTCTGGCATTTAATCGGTTTAAAATCAATTTTATTTACCGATGATTACTTTTTTGGAAAGCCATTTTATTGAAATAATAAGGAAAAATTCATACTTATTTTCACAATACATAACTTTAAATTTCTAAACCATTTAGCATTTAGATATAAACTGTATATAATTGCAATATTTAACCTTGCATGATCGAATTCAGATCCGTTAGATTAATATAATTTAAATCGTGAAATAATTTTGAAAACGGGTTCGATAATTTGTTGATGAAATCAATAATTTTCTCATCAACCAAAAATTGAACACCCTTAAGTGCATTCAGTGAGATCGTGCAAGAGTTGCGTGAAAATAAATAAACGCATCCATCGCGTGCAAATCATGAGCGAAATGCATTTTATTTTACAATTCAAACGCCAGTCCGCCGACCGCGCACTGTGAAACCTGTCTTTAAAATTATTATTTTCCGCAAAAACAAGAACTCAGCTTTCAGGCAACATAGTTTGTCTCACGCGATACCATTCATTTTGCATTTAATTCGCTGAAAAATGTTAAAATTGTTATATAATCTCTCGAGTGTTTAATTGTTTCAACATTATTTCGTGCCTAATACACGCATGACTTTGAACGAAACAGTCATTAAATAACAACATATAATACTTAGCAATTATGCTACCGTATCTAGTAACAAATAATTTTTGAGTTCAGGGATGCTTAAACTTTTGATCAAGGTGTAAATTCGTTTGACCTTTGATATATACGGAAAATATTCAATAATTCATATCTAATTTTGTCAATTTCGATTTAAATTACAGTTTAAAAATAATGATGGAAAAACTTTTTCGATGCATAGAAAACCTTCTAAAAATGTTTTCTTCCGGCTTGTAAAGTACTCAAGATATGTAAGTATATATCAACAAAGTTTAAAATGTTAGGTTAGTGGATAGTGCGTATGCCTAGCAAGCGGGGTCACGGGTTCAAAGCCAGTGCTGGTCGCAAAAATTTTCAAATGTTTATTCAGTTATATTATTAAATGTGTATTCATTTTTTGTCGCCAGGGTACAAACACGAAACGGTTGAGCTAATAATTAACAACTATTACTCTTAAAAAATAAATGTCAAGAAAATCTTTACGTTATGAAGATCCCATATACTCCATCTCGGAGCGTATATGGAAAACAATATAACTTTCAAAAATCTTCATAAATATTTGATGGCAAATGTAAACGAGTAGCCTTCTTCAGGCTAGTGGATAGCGCGTCCACCAAGCAAACTGGAATCATGAATTCAAGTCTCGTAGATAATTGCATTTTTTTTAAATGTTTATTCATTTGTGTTGTAGCCAGGAGATGGACCGAAAATTGTTGAGTTAATAATTACCAAGTCTTACTAGTAAAAAATTAATTGTAAGAAAATCTTCACACAGTGAAGATCCCATATGCTCTAAATTAGTATAGGCTTCTATTTTTGTATAGAATCAATAGAAAAAAACATTGTCAAAAGCTTTGACTAATGAACTATGTAATAGTAAATTGATGTCACAATATTTTTAAAACTCAAGTCTTTACAACTACAATGCTATTTGATTAGGCTTAACAATAGTTTATTTTTCTTCAAATAAAGCAATTATTACCTCATTTCAGGCATTACTATCGAAAATTGGTTTGAATGTTATGGCATTGATTCATCTACCGTCAAGTTAGTAATTTTATTTAATAACACATTTTAATATCAAGTACACCTCAAACAATATTGTATCGGGAAGCTAAATTAGTACTGAATCATACATATTTGTATGAAAAAAAAGACGGTATTCATATTTTTCGGTAAATGTGTGCATAATTATCACCTTGAATGTGCTTACAGTTTGTTTATTTTTTTCGGAAACATGCACTTTTTTAAAAGAATCAGCAGATTTATTAAAAAACAACACGATATTTAATTCAGTTCCTAGTTTTTTAACAGTAATGCAATAAATATTTTTAACGTGTTTTGTTTTGATAAAACGCTTGTAATGTTTGTACACAAATAAAATAAGATTTATGTAATGAGCTATAAAATGATCATCACATTATTCTATTTAGGTGGTGCAATATTAAAAATGTTACTTAATTTTTGTAACTAACCAGGCTTGAATATGGAATAGTTATTTAGGTCCTACATCGGTTAAAATTTGAGTTTATGTTTGAAAGAGCTTCAAAAAATCTGAAGTGTAAAAATTATAAACGCATATTATTATTAGCTTTTCCCAACAAGATTTTTCTTTGACGTGCTTATATATTTTTTAAATCTGTGTCCACGTCAAGGTGGATAATATAAAAAGCTTCATCAGTGGATTGACAAGATTTTTTCTACAGTTTTTTTATGGGTGATAATCGTTTATTATTGACACAGCCATTATGGGTTTAACTCTAACCTACAAATATATAAATATTTAAAAATATATTATAAACAATACAGGATTTGAACTCACGGTCATCAGATTGCTTGTCGGATGCGTGCTATGTATTGACTTAATGTATTAACATTGACTACCTAAAGCGACATGCTTGCATATAGTAGCTGAAAACTTAGAAGAAATCAATGTTAACCTTTGGTTGTTTTCAGTTTCATAAGCAGTGGCAGAACTATAAATTTTCTTTTTTTTTACATTTCAAACTAACAATTTAACTACATTCAAATTTTGTACAATTTTAAGAACGATAGTTTAAATAAACATATGGACATGATTTTAAGACTCTTCAATGGACTGGACCGTCATACAAAAATTACAAATGGGCGCCTAAAGTATGCATCGGTATTAATGGGTCTACAGAGACTTAGAGCCTCTATCAGACTAGGCCTCATACTTTGCGTAATTTTGATATGTGGCAGTTACGTCATTGATTATATGTAGTTTGAATAAGAATAGAGAAATAAGTCTGTAATATAGCACCTTAAGA
>JAPMAE010003859.1:0-14817 GCA_036584705.1 Rhyacophila sp. 25_7
CGGAACGTTGCCCGAACAGAACACCCATTTTAATAAAACAATTTTATCATTTGCATATATTGTTGCACGCTGTATACATCCATGGTGATTTTGAAAAACAGATTAAATAAATGACAGCCAATTTGACAGATATTGCTTCAATAATATAGCCGCTATCAACTGTCAAAGTTTGGAAGTCCCTATTGAAACACCCTATATATCATATGGAAAACTTAACAATTTTAATATTATTTATAATGAACTGTTAGTGTTTTGAGATAATATATAAATATAATAAAAACTACTGTAGCCTTTTTTTATTTCATGACCACACTGTTGAAAATTTAGCCAAGAATGTGTGAGAAAAAGAGATAAAAACAACACGATTGGTACCCGGTTTTATTTCAATAGTAATATTGGTGATAAAACGAGAAGGTTTATTGGTGAATTATAACGCCAAAGAGAGACGCCAGATCGATGCTACTTCGATTTTTGATATTGCAAAGGCTTCGTTTTATTTTTGCCCACATGTGCGGTTTTTTTAAGTTATGAGATGTCATTTGGTATTGAAAATGATAGTCGATATATTATTATAGGAAATAACAGTTCTTCTTCAAATATAATACCATTTTTCTCCGTTATATCCTTCGATATATTCAATCATACAACGATACGATTATTGTAACTTCGAGATATTTATGTTTAATTTTTCACATTTGAAAAAATTAATAATGGCATATAATTGTAACTGCAACTATTTGATGTATTTTTATGTGTTTTCAAAGCAATTATACCAAGTTTTAAGATCATGCCGTTTTTAGTAAAAGGTTAAAATTTAAAAGTACATTTTTGAATATTTAAAATCAAAGAAAAACACAGATCACAATAAAATAATTTAAATTAAAGTAATATATGAGGCGTGTATTTCCAAAGCGAACTTATTTCACTTCAACAAATTTGTGATAACTGTCAAAAAACTGTTTACTGTGTCGATATTAGATATTTTCTGTTATATCTATTTGTAATGTAAAATACAATTTACATTATAGATATTAAAAAAATGTATAATATCGACACTGCAAATGGTATTTTAACATTTTCCACAAAATTTTAATGTAGAATAAGTTTACTTTGGAAATATACCCCTCATATGTACAATTAAATTTTATATAGACAATATGCTAGGAAGTTAGCTAGGCTAAAAAGTAAATCTAGTATGTGTTTTGTTTATTTCTATAGTTACTGTTTTTAATTGCATTCAATAAGAAAAAAATGTTAAAATTTATTTATTATTTTAATCCAAACGTATTATTTAATAATGGTGGCATAACAATTCACCCAGGTCATTAGCCGTCTATACAACTTCCCTCCAGAGTTTTCTCCACAAACTTAATATTTATTGTAACTCTCGTAAAATTATCTGCCTATCTTATTCTGAAGTCCTTATTGAAGTTTTTCAATACTTTTTTGTAAGTTCTAGATTTGTAATTCTTTACAATATGTCAAATCCATTTAAATATTTTTGCCGTGAAGACATTCACTTTTAAAGACCCAAATCACTCGTAGAGTTCAAAATGATTATGGATTATGAAAATTTTGTCTTACTTTTACCGATTCTTCTTTACTACTTTACCGTTTTTTAATATCTGCATTGTTTATCTATTAGCATCTAAAATTCACACCCCCATAGAACTAGGTTTGCCAATCATATTATAAATCGAGAGTTTTTTTGTTATGGTATTGGACCTAAAAAGGCTTCTAACCACATTGTGCTGCGTTTTTATTTTAATTCTCTTTATAAACCTCGGTGCTATTTTGTTTTTTTTGAAGACGTAATAATCTGATTTAATAATATCTGTCATAAATCACAAAAGTATTTTAATCAGTTGTAAGGATATTGAGAGGTTTTATACTTTTATACTATGTAATAATATAATCCCATTTAAACAAATATTATCCATCTTGTATTTATGTATTTTAATAATTTATATATTCACCAACATGGAAATCTATGAGTATGTTTTACAAAATTATTTTGACTGTTAACATCTTTTACTTAGCTAAGATTGAGTTTAGAAGGATTTTTTTTAAATATTTTTTGGATAGCAGAATTAATGAGGCCTGTTTAATAAACGTCTGAATGTTAATAAAAAACTATAAATACACAAATATTTTCGTATAAAAAATCTGTTACAATATTGAAAAGTAGTATTTATTAGATTATCGTACAATTTATATATATATAATAATATAAAACAATGTTATTGATTTCATACACTAGACAATCGCTAATGGTTAAAATCAATTAAATTAAATAAAACATGAGCATTTTATGATACTTTTAAATGTAGGAAAAATTTGTGAGGATACTACATACAATTATGATTCTCTCAAAATGTTTTTTTTGTATATTCAATATAAAGACCTTTTGTTAAGCTATTTCTGAGATTATCTACAGTATTTTATTGAATTCGTTTGTCACAAAAGCATGCTTCCTATTGAATGCGCGTATAAATAGTCCCTCGTATAGTAAATGTTTTATTGCAACATGACATTATTAAAAACATGTTTCCGAAGAGCCCGAACAGCGAGCCCAAAATTGCCTAAAATATTTATTATACCAAAATTGCAAGCTCCATTCCCCCTTCAACCTGTTTCTCATACAATTTACATATTTGCTTCTGCTAACGTCGTCAAATTTACAATATCAACCGATGCTTTTTTCAAGGAAATTGTACTTTAAGTATATTTTATACAAAGTTTATTTGGTCATGTACACAACCAGAAGGATAGCGTTAACTTTGTAAAATTAAAGTAATGTTACATGTACAATCTAATATTTTTTGCCAACTCCAAGTTTTTCATTTATTATATAACGTATTAAATATTGAATCTTTGTAATGAGTTAAAAATAGAAATGGAAAGAGTATTTTTAATCGTACATCAAAACAGCTTATCATACAATTTATGACGTGTTTTTACATTAATTAAGTAAACAAATAAATTAATATTTGTTTTATCAAAAACAAATTTAGTAGAGCAAGTTATTTTTAAAAATTTGGATTATAATGAGTAGAAATTGATATGCTACTAACTGAATAAATTTTAAAATGATCCAGCGAGATCATTCAGTCCTTGACGTAAAATAGAATTTTAAGCTCTGAGTATTTTAAAATTGTTAATATTTTATTGTTTTGTCTGTATTTACTGCTAAACCTGTACATCTGTAAATCTTATGAGGTATGCAATATTAAAAAGTAAGGTATAAATAATTATCATTTTTAATATTATAAAGAGAATTAAATTAATTAAAATATAACAACTATTGACCATAAAATCCATAGTTCTGTATGGATGTGAAACTTAGAGCCTGATGGAGAAACATGAAAAGACAATGAAGGTATGTATTCGAAAATAAAATACACCGAAAAATACTTGGATTAGTTAAAAAAAACCCAAGGATTTTGCATCTGTACTAATATTGAGGTCCGCTAACAGTTTAACCCTAACATGAAGGTAACGAGACTCAGATGAGCAGATCATGTTGTAAGATAATGAATCTAAAACTCTCAAGAAGGTGTTTCCAGAAACTTTAATAGACACTTGACCCGTTGGCCGCTCCAGAATGAGATGCGTGAACAACGTAACCAGAGACGCAAAAATGCTGGGTGTGAATGATAAGAGATAGTTAGAGCTAGAGACAGAGAGGCCTGGAGGGAAGTATGCCATCGGCCATGGACCTGAATATACTGTAGAGCTAATTAATTATTATTTATAACTATTGAATTACATATGTATAAGATAACATAGCTTAGTTTTAAAAAAATCAGCTTTAATTTAATTGATATTTATGCAGTAAATATGTATACCAACATTTTAAATAAAATGACATAGCATATTTATAAATAATAATACTTTCCTGCATAAATTCGACAAGTATTTTTAGTTTATTAAATATTCTGATCTTTTCCTGTTACTACTTATTTTATACACTATAAATATAATCCTGATATTTCACAGTTATGATGATTTTAAAAAGAAATAATTTATTTAAATCACGTTTTTGAGAGCATCCGTTCAGGCGAAGTTTTATTTCGATTGAAATGTTTTTTCGTGTTCTTTTAATTTTTAATGCGCTCTCAATCCATTTGCAGTTTAACACTTTTACACCGAGAGCTTTTACGTTCTTTCTTGATTGCTACAAATATTTTTCCAATAACGCAAAAAATAATTTGAGCTTTATGCAAATGTTTTGATCAACTTATATATTTTGATAATTAAATACACTTAATCTTTTTATTTAATTTATAGCTCGTAGTTATTTATTAAAGCACAACCATAAAAAAGTATTGTCAACATGAATGCTACATGTATTAATGGAATAATTGGCAAAAAATAATGGATTTTTATATGTATTTGAAAAAAATTGTCATAAATCAGTTGAGCTAAAAGTTGACAAATACTATTCGTTGAATAAAATAAATGTTTTATAAAGAGTTAAAATTAAAAAATGGATTTATTTATAAGATATTACTCGTAAATAATATGGTAATATAAAACTGAAAATGAACAAACTTAACTCAAAACACAAATTTTTCCCACGTAGACCTTTATTGTAGATTGTTTACTTGAAATCAAATTTTAATATTATATTTATCGAGACATATTGAATACATGAAATAAATACGCACTAAGTGCCAAAAAGCCGTATCTGAGATATAATGGTTTTAATGAATAATTCGTTTATTTTTCATAGAAACGCTATTTTATTAGCTTCTCAATGAAATGAACATACAATATAAAAACTCATATTTTTTTAATCTTTTCAAATTAAAAAAAAAACAATTCTAGTTCAAACTAAATAACCATTAATGCCTGTTTTAAAAATATACTTGTACATGCTGTTTTTGATACCCAGGTCCGTCTTTGAATATTTATAAAAGGTTTAATAGTTTTTTTTGGCACTTGAACATGAATTTAGGGTATTGGCGGTGGCATATAGAGTATTTCTGGATAATTACTTTTTTTCTATTTTTTGCCTATTTTATTTCATGTTTTTATGATACAAGTGTGGTTTTCATATATAAAACTAAAAGTATGAAATTAAGGAGAAATGTGATTTTTTAGCTAAGAAAAACATTTCTTTTCAATCTACATGAATTACTAATTTTATTTACTTTTTGTTGTCAAGAGTAGTTTTCATTTTTATTGTTTTACAAGTAAGATATCTTATATAGATAATCTGTAAAATTTTTGATTTAGTTTGGTAATCCAATTTCAGTTAATATAAATAATTCATTAAATAAGTTAAGTGTCCCTTTAAAGTGTCTGTTTTTAAATATACTATTGTGAAATAGAACTTACCGGAAGTGTTTATCAATTTGTTTTTTTTTCTATCTGTACACAGCGTAGTGAATAATAAATATCTGCTACCTATGGAAGATCCGTATCGCTCGTTCAGGAAGTTTGATTGGTTCGGCGCGATCGATATATTTTATTTATACTGAATTAATCAAAGTTCTCAAGTGAAAGCTTGAGATAAACTTGATGCAAGAGCTTTTACGCGGCAATTTGCTGTATTTGTTGCGAGATTTTTCAAACACACTCTGTTTCAAAAAGATTTTAGTGTAATTTTTGTAGAATTTTAAATTGCACGTGCAAGTTTTAAACATAAATAAAATTTGAAATTTATAAAATCTTTATATTAAAATGAAATTTACATATTTTCTTTTGAAACAATTTTATTTTACTTTGAAAATTCTTATTTAAAATAATATTTAAAATTATTAGTTATGATTTGTAATTGTAGTTGTGATTCAAGAGGTATAAAATAAATATTGAAAAAAGTGAAGGAGATTTTTATTACGATTATGATATACTTTAATAAAAGATATTTTCACAAAAAAAGTAATATAAAATTAATAATAATTGTAGGAAGTGTTGTAAATCATGTTAAATGGGTGATTTAAAAGAAAAAATAATGTATAACAATATTTTTTACTTCTGAATGCTTTTAAGGAGAATTTTATGATTATATAATATTATACTATCTCTTTAAAACTCAATGATATTATCGGTATAGAAAAAAACAATTATAAAGCACATTATACTTTTGTAGTTGGTCAAAAATGTCATAGTAATAAGACCGGTAGTTTTAAAATTGTAATTTGTAGAGGACTATATGATACCGAATATTTATTATAAAGTTACAGTTATTATGAAAATATATAGTTTTAAAATTTATACGTAAGTTTGATTACCAATTATTACATAACATTTTTGATAGAAGACAGGTTTGGTAAAATAAATCATTTCTACTATTTTATATCTTTACATAATAAGTAGTTTTATCTAATAACTCGTTTTTATTTTAATATTATGATAATGATAATTAAATCCCATTTATAATATTGGAAAAACTTTTTGTATAATTTTACGTTTGTTACACTAGACAAGCAAAAGTACTCGTATGTGATAAGTAACAGGGAGGAATCATATAATAGGTGAAGAGATATAGTCTAATAAATATATGCATGCATGACATTCATATGTACATTAAGAAACAATTTACAAACTACTCATAACTCACGTGGCTTATTTTAGTAAAGTTTAAAGCACTTTACAACCACTACTTTTTATTTATATTTCATACGCCAGAACCAACTTTGTAATTCTGTAGACACTTTTGTTTCAACAAAAAGCCTACTGCCGTTGCCTTACATTACCTATATAAGACATTTTTTAGTGTCCTTTGAGATCCATCGTGAGTAGAAAAAAGTCGTTGAAAGCCTCTTTCGTATTCAGGGTAGAAACACGCACCCTCTGCGTATTCCTAAAACAGATAGGGTTGTTCTTCTGACGAATCTTGCATTTTACTACAGAATTAATAAACTGTTTTATTATTTATGTAAAAGTAAAATTTATTTGTGTTTTAATATAGTTCTGGTTAGATAAAATATATTCATAAAATTTATAACATTTCTAAGTAGAGACATTTTATATACACGTACTACACTAGAATTGTGATTTTTTTAACTTAACAAAGATAGTTCTATTTAAAACAAATATTATATTGTAAAAATATATAATTGTTTAATATTTTAATACAAGGCTATGACAGAATGATATGTTGAATGTTTTTATGCTAGCGTTTCATACCGCTATTTCACTTTATTTTGATCAGAAAATTTATTTCGTAAAAATTATATAACTATCACAATATTATGGTATTTTATCGATTACGAAGAATAAATAAAATTAATTGCATAAGCATAATATGTTGAAATAATTGAATGAAATATGTTTATAACTTTTTAATTATGAAAAAAATAATGTTTATTTATGTTTGTGGCCAAATGCATTATCTGACTAAAAACTTCTTAGCCTATATTTCTTTCTTCAATAATAAACTCAAGTTTTTAAATAACATCTAGTATTTGTCATATCTAACAAAAATCTTAATTTAACTGAAGTTATTTACATTCAAAATGTTTACAATATACAATATATTTCATTTGAGAATCTCAGTTTGCAGCAGAAAAACTTTTGACATTCGATAATATCAACTATTTTAATAATCATTTAAATATGTTGCCAGAGATTTTTAATAGAATAAATTTACTGTAAGAAAAAAAATATTTCGAAACAAATAAGTTTTTTCATAAATAATGGTTATATATTTAAAAAAAAATCTAAGCCACCGACATATATTGGTCATGCCCTAAAAATGTTTTTAACCTTCCATACTGAAAGAGTACCACAAGACATTACTACTTCTACCTGAGGGGAGGTTTCAACAGTATCGCGTGAACGGCCAACGGATCCCGTTGCGAAGGGTTTACTCACAAACACAGCTTTCATTCACCAGAAGGCTTTACTGCTCACACTTATGACTAACACGATATTGTTTGATCATTTTATGGATACCCTTTTTAGAAATATATTGAGAAGATTTATTTTTATTTTTCAAATATACTTTTATCGTATATTTATAAATTTTTATTTATCAAATCATTAATCAAGTTTATTCATCTCTCATTCTGAAATTATTCATAAAACCTAATATATAGTCGTTCTTCATACTGTGGAAAATTTATTTAAATGGAAAAAAACACATATTTGTAGATAAACATTTCAATTAAAAATAAATTTCACTTGTACACATTGAGGATGAGTTATATTCTTGTTTATCAGTTTTTATACTTGTTGAATACAATAAAAAAGCAGAGTTTTTCAGTGTATAGTTCATTTTCATGTATATTTTTTTTATTAAAATCTTCTTCTCAAAGCATGTCACGCTCTTTAGCTGAAGCATATTTACATCATGTGTTGCCTCCATAAACCCTTGTTGCTGGTCACTCTTCTTCCATTCTCTTACACTATACCAGCATCCCAAATTTTGCCAAATACAACCTGTATATGGTATTCAGTGACCTCCCAGGATAATAAAATCCGGTTGTCTTGAATAAGAGGCATGCCTGATTGAGACTTGCTTCAGAAATTCTCAACACAAGACCAAGCTAAATCCAACACCTTATCCTCATTTTAGACGCAATAAAAGACTGCAGGTACGTTCCCTTATTATTTCATTTTACGTAAAGTTATCCCATTACACTCCCAAATAAATGGAATTTGAAATAACTATACAATTTTTATGGATTTTGAATAAATATCATAAACATATTGACCTATTTGAACTTGCTTGATATTTTTAAATAATCAGCAAAAATAACAGTTTAAAAAATAGATAAGTATGTAAAACCGTGTTATTATTTTAATGAAATAGCTATTCGAAAAAAAAAATTACATCACATAAATGCAATTATTCGCTATATAAAATAAATATATTTCGATAGAAAGTTGTTTCATATTTAATAATACTATTTAATTTTTTTTAAATGTACAAAGAAAATTCTTTTATTTTCTTGCTAATATTTATATTCACAAATAGAAAAAAAAATCTTTTTAATTACACTTTTTATTTAGAATATATTATTTACAAATAATAAAAACAACACATTTTATGGAATCTTAAAGTCAAACTGCACTTTTTGAAATCTCATTTCTCTTCTTCGCACGCCAAAAACAATCCATAAATATAACACTAGTACACCATTTCACTATTGCTGTAGGGGCTGACTTCCCAAGCCATATAAGCTAGTTATTTAAGGCACTTCTAAGGTAACGTGAGAACAAAATGGCATTGGCACTACCTAGAAGCAGATGGCTGGAACGTTCTTTGGGACCCCGAAGCGTAGACCCCCCGTTGTAGACCCCCAGCGTAGCGCCCGTATTCTACTCGACTCTCTTTGCACATTTATGTATAGCGTGCAGACAGCAGTAGACAACTCAACAGTTACGATAAATAATTTGTTTAAAAACTAAATATTTTGTTTAGTAAAATTTTCCAAAATCATATATTTTATAATATAATTCATATGCGGTTTAAAAATAACTAAATAAAAGTATATATCTATCTTGGACTTAATATAACATAATTTATTAATAAATTATGATTTATTTGAACAACTATATGTTTTGTGGGCACTCATTATCTAATTTAATAAAGTTAAGTGATAATTGTTATAACTTTCCCAGAAATAATATTTTTAACTTTTACTACATAATATGGTTTCAATTTTGTTATTTTGAATTTAACAATATCAAATTAAAAATTATAATTGGAACATTATCCGCCAAATTTAAAAATAGAACAATAAATCTATTAATGCACGATTACTAATATTTAAAGGTATTTTCTAACGTTTTTCTTCTTAAACCATGTCACGCCTCTTAGCCGAAGCATATGATACCACATGCTGCCTTCATGAATCCCTGTCACTGGTCAGTCCACTTGCATCTTCCCGTGTCCTTCCTGCGTTCCGCAACTCCGCCGATTATATCCTGTATATGGTGTTCATATACAGGATGTATTCTAGCGTATATTTTAGGTTTAGTGCTTTTTAATATAACTTTTTTTCTTTATAAATAGTTATATATTTATTAAAAAGTCAATAACCTTGAATTTTACTAACACCTCTATTATACTTATTTGAATAAAACTTATTTTTTGACTACATTATTTACATTCAAGACAATTTTTTAAGTTGTTCATATAAATATTTATTTAATCGATCCAATTGGTTGCAGTTACTCATAAAATTGCTTTTGTATTATATTATTTTGGCAATATTAGATTTGAAGTAGAGTTTCATAAATTTTTTCACAAATATGTTAATAAAACCCTCTTACTTCTAATTTAAAAATTAACTTACGCTTCATAAAGTTTTAGATTAAAAGTAAAGAGTAAATAAAGTATTCTTTAAAAAACTTTTGAAATACTCAAAATGTTTCTAAAAAATATATCAGTAGTGCAATACGATAATAATTTGAAGTCTTTGATTACATTATAGAATTTTCTTAAAAAATGTTTTTTTTAATTTTATACATAATATTTCTGGAATAATACAGTTTGAGTATTTTTACGAGTTTGTTGTATACATATCAAAGTTATATTAAAACAATAAATACAATTGTCTCTATTATGGATTTAAACATATAAATTTTCAAAATACCAGCTATTTAAAAAAAAATAACGTGCTTTTTTATGATCTGTAAAAAAAATTACATTTATATTTATATTTCATTTTTATCTATAACAATGTTTGCTTCCCCTATCCTACACCTCTACTCACTGAGCCAAATTTCATCCCGTCAAATAACTTACTAAGTGTTCACCCCTTTTAGGTAGTTCCCAGGTCTATAGAGCCTATATTAAGAATGTTGGGTTTCCATTATTTGGAAGTACTAAAATGTAAGAATCTTATTGCCGCAAACCTTGTACAAGTTTTTACTTGCGATAAATTCGTGATTGGATATTTGTCCTAAAACAGTTTATGATCATAGATAAAATTGAACCTTTTGCTTTAGTGAATTCTTCAAGCAATGAAATAAATTGTGCCCATAAACTTGGATGATTTTTTGATAGTAATAATTGATCGTGTAAATATAAATAAAATAAATTGTATGATAAATCATTCATTGCATATATCTAACTAATATATTTTTTGTATCTATAATATATATAACATTTTTAATGATTGTTACAGAATAAATATGAACACACTATACACTACAATAAAAAAAACACATAGAGTTCGTCAAAGACTGTTAATTTATTTATATGAAATGAATACGATAGAGGGTATTTTCTTTTTAATATATTAGAAAATTCTTATTTTATTGCATGCCACATGTTTTTTTTCAACCAAATGTATATCAAATTAAACCATATATTTTTTATAATTCTTATTAATATTCTCCAAGTATATTAGTTCGTATTTTAGGACAATAATTATATTTTTTATATATTTTTATTTTATAATAATGTTTTTTTATATAAAAAAATACATTACATATACTTCTGTGTATAATTAAAAACTCATTAAATCATATTAAGTTATTCTGGAGAATTCTTGTTCTTGTAAGTATTAATAAAATGTAGCTTTTGCACCTGGAAACTAAATTTATAAAGGAAAGACCTATAAAAACTGATAAAATTTTAAACTAAAGTATATTTAATTAAAATTTATATTTTCGTTAGTATTTAAAACTATTTAGTTTAGTTTTAAAACAATACATCAAGAAACATAAGAAAAAAATGTCTATTATTTGCTAAATAATAGACATCTGTTTATCATTTGCTTAAAAAAATATCATTAAAATTTTAAACGAAAACTTCCAGTATTGTAAGTTTTTTACTTTATTTCATTATTTTTATAGCTTTAGTAATATTGATAAAAATATATCATTAACTGTAATTTTTTTAATTTTAATAATAACATATTTTAATGTTAAATTAAACACAAGAGTATGATAATTGCACTGAGCTTTATTTTGTACAAAATGTCGATTGAAAATATTATTCCTCGTGTTTTTTTAAATATTTAATTAAGTTTTATTTCAATATTTTCCATTATTATTTCTTAATTTTTCAAGTATTTCACAACTAAATAATTTAAAATTGTTTATTTTCAGGTAAGTTCAAACTTCCCTATCTACAGTCATCATACTACAAAAAAGTTTCCAATCTTTCGGTGATGTATCAGAATTTATTATTTTAATTTTCACACATGTAACATAAATTGAATAAGCTTAGTATTTAATATATAAGTATAAATAACAAAAAAAAATGTACTATATTTTAAAATTCATAAACAATTTATAAACTTTGATATCTCAATATACTAGCTATATCATCGTTTCACTGGCAGAAAATATTAAGTAAAACAAACTGTTTTGAGTGAATTGATTTTTAAAGTTTAAGTCACTTACATACATTTAACGATAACATGTTGAGGCAACTGGGACTATAAGTCTTAATGACGTTTTTTTCCAAAATTAAAATATACCTAGAAATAATTAATCTGATAAGCTAAATAATCCTTAATCGGATTAATATGTGTTTAAATATTTTAATATTACAAAAAAAGGACAATGAATATGGGTAGTTTATTTACCAGGTGAGGGCAAGCAAAAATTGTATCAAACTGCATTATTTGGTTAAAAATTTCATTTTTTTACTCAATGCTTTTTGCCGGTATATTGACGATATAAACACACATTACAATAGTATACTCGAGATTAGAGAATTTTGATGAGTAAAAACTAATTATACTTTTTATATATATACATTTTGTCGAAAACAAAATGTAGCATGTTATTTGTATTTTATTGTAGAATAAGTCTTTCAATAGAAACTGTGATTTTAAAGTGCAATTTATTTATCTTGTAAAATCTTCCAATAAAATGCACCAATATATCATGCTATACATGTACGTACATGAACAGCGCGGAAGTAAACAAAACAGGGTGTCACCCGGTATGATCAAACGGATATTACCTGGTAGGTAGAACAGGGGAGGAGTGCTTTGCACGCGTTCAGTTTTCTTTTATCATTCCATGTTGATATTTTGCGACCCTACCAGCTGCGATTTTCAAAATAGCTCGCGTATTTGTTGACATTGAGCATAAACCATTAGTGACTGAATTACCAACGAAAGTTATTTACAGCAAGTGTTTGTTTGAGCAATTTAAATTCAAAAATAGAAATTTGGTTTGCAGAATCGAGTTAATATTGTATATCCAGAATGAATTAATTACTTTTGATTAAATTTTGCTGTATATACGGTATTTAATATTACTTTAATATGTATTTTAGCGGAACCTTATTCAACACAAAAATATATTGAATTTAATATTTACCTTCACTTTCTCAGTCAGGTTTTATGAAGAATTTCTATTTACAACTTTTTATTTTTTTTTGTAAATTATTTATTTAAATATAATTACTAAAATTCACTTTTAGTAATATTGTATTTTATTTTCAGATGATTTAAAATATAGCAATGAACAAATGATTTAATTTTAAGTATTTATTCAAATTATAAATACACAAACGTTCAGTATTTTTTTTTTCTAAAAATAAACAATCAATTAAATCAATTTTATTTATTGTTAATTCTTTGTAAAAAAATATTGCAACATATTTTTTTTTTATATTCATAAAATTTATTCTAAAAAGTTTTATCTAATAATATATATTATAAATATATAAACTTTATATGACATTGTTTGAAATTTAATTAATCTTAGTTATTCGTTCTTATACATTTTTCAAGTAGTATATTTTTAAAATTAGAAATAAATGGTTTTATCTGTTACAATATTGTCAACTGATTTCAATTAAAAATATATAAAACTCTCTTATTATTTAAATATAATAATTTTTTTCCTAGTATTGACAATATACAGAGAAATGTAATTAAATTTGATTTGAAAACTTCTGATTTCAATAATTGATATAAATTTTATTAATTTGATCACCCCTGGATCAGAGAATTGCAATGATCAAAATCCAATCCTATTCTTTTGTGTAAGATATCTGAGCGCCCCTCTGATAAATATTATTTATGACACCACTGGACTGAATGTATTTTGCAGTATTTTCTCTTCTACCGGGGCAATACGAGAGCGAAAAAATGTAATCAGAAATAATGTACTTAGCAAAAAACGTGAGCGATTTGGTTAACATTAAAAATTTTACTATATTTTTGTTTTTATTACTTTTAATTATTTTAACTGTAATTAATAATATTATTTTAAAATATCTATAAATATAATTTATTGATAGAATTGCCATTATTAAATGGATTAAATAAATTTAAAGATGAATTATCAAATTCTCGAAAAGAATATATATTATACATCGAACGTTTTGTCGCCCTCATAGGTGAGTGGATATTGCATCTGACTTGCCAGAGAGGGGATTTGAATTTCACAGCTGGCAAAAATTGCACAGGTTTTTCCATGTGTATTTGAAACTGGACAAAGACCAAATTGGTTGAGTAAATAACTGATAATTATTACTCTTAAAAAATATTGGTGAAGCAATCTTCACATTATAGAGATCCATATGTTTCATTTCAAAGTGGGTATGGTTAAAACAGAAAAAAGTAAAATTTAAAAGAACAATTTTATAAATTATTTATAAAACATGTTCATAGTTTATAAATATCAAAAAAAAAATAGTACATACCGTAAAAAATAGCTCACTTTTTATGAATAAAATCGATTCTGCGTTGCTAATGGTGTGTTTGTTTTTTAAGTGATTGCTTTTCATTTGATTTTGAATATATAAAATATTTTTTTAATTTTGTTATAATTGAAAGAAAATAATAACAAACTTTTTATAATAAAAAATAAATATTTGCATTAAAATGAAATAAAAAAATCTTTGTTATTTATTATTAATTACATTTTTCATAAGCAGGTTCATAT
>JAPMAE010003861.1:0-14816 GCA_036584705.1 Rhyacophila sp. 25_7
AAAGAAACTGATCACTGACATAAATCACCAACCAGTCCGCCATAAGTCAGAATCTATGTAATTGAATGGTACATAGCAAACGGCACTACTTATTACTAACCAGTCAGTAGCGCGTTAGTAATCAGTTGTAAGCTACTCGGCCTGTCGACTCATTTATGATTTGAATCTCCCAGTTTCTCGTCCGTATGATTACAATAACGTTTTGTTTATTATTATTTGTATAAATATTTGATAATAGTTTTATATTTTTTATAAAATTGTTTAATTTTTCTTCGCAATTATGAATGATCAACAAGTGAATATAAAATTAGTGAGATTACTTCATGTACGTATTTTTCCTGTGTACTGCAGGGAAGACCAATTGCACTAATAGCAAATAACTGTTTTTAGACATACGGTAGAATGTTTAGAATTATATTTCTTTTGTAATGATATTAGTAATATGATAACACTGACTCTTCACTCAAATCAGTATCCATAGCCCACATAGATTGTGATATTTCACCATCCACGACCACACAGAAAACAGCCGATTCTGAGTCGACCGTGTGTGCAGAGTTGCATCACTAATGAATTAGTAATAGGGTAGTAATTTCAATAACAAAGCAGTCCCGTTTCTTTTGAGTAACTCCATGTCAGAGGGCCTAAGTTATATTCGCCGTAAAAAAAAAATGCATGGAAATGTTTAATTTACCAATATCAACTCATAATCAGTCGTATTTTTACGGTTGTTAAATATGAAACGCCATCAATGACTGGCGAAAGACAGTTTCAATTAATTAACGGTTTTTATAAAAATTATACGTTATGAAAAATACTCGTCATGAATATCAACGCAAAACTTATTATAGACTATCGTATTATTAACTGTCTGTTAAATTTTGATACAACAATTATATTTTGTTATTATTCTTACAGCAGACAAAAACATCAGCATCATTAATAATAAACTCGCTATAAAACAATTATTGGTTGAACAATCAAAAAAGTTATTAATATAATCGATCTTTATGTACTTCAATGAAATCAATCCCGGTTTACCTCTTATAATTTGTCAAAATAAATAATATTCTTTTGAATGTACAAAACCATATTTCGTTTATAATTATAATTACATATTAAATATGTTCAACTACTTTAAAATAACAAACGAAAATGATTAAATATACGCTTGAACTGAATATTTTCTATTAAATAAATTATTGCTTTCTTATAATGTTAGGTTATTTAACCAGACGGTAATTCGTGTAAATAAACATTATACAAAAATAGTATCGCATACATTTAATAAAATTCAACATTTTAAGCTACTAGCAGATGAATGAAAAAACTTTCACCAAACATACACAAATTGTGAAAGCATACTTAAAAAACTCACTCTTGGAGATGTCAATCGTACTTTTTTACACATTATTCTGATTCAAATAATAATATTATTTTAGTTCTATTAATACATTGTTTAGGAGATAATACGACTGGAAAAACTTTCAAAAGAAGTGTTAGTATATTCGACCTATTCCCGGCAGAAGGTCGTAAGCGGAAATAAGACGATTTCCGTCTTCTTTTATCGAATTCTTTCAATATACATAGATACCCGCATGGTCCTCACCGTATTAAGTTTTCATCAACCCGTGTCTCAATTTACAAAATAATATACACATGTTTCACCTTAAATTTATTTACTAAAACAACCTTAGATAAAAACAAGGTTGTCGAGTCGGAGTCGGAGTCGGAAAAAATCGATCGACTCCGACTGATTTTTTTTATATTCTTTAATAAATAATATTACGGCATGTGTCAAATGTCAACGAATGTATATGTTTCAGAATTCTGGGACTTTATTGTGTTGTTTCTCAGAAGCAGCGTTATTTATATCTCCTTACGTGTTTAATGCTTTTTTTTCTTGTTTCATCTTCTAGTCTATTTATTTATTTAGCAGTTGCATTTACGTGTTCTATCATGAAATAATATAACGAGTATATAACGCATGTGACTAGTATTATGGATATTAAATAAAATAAAACTTCATGTTGGAGTCGGTAAATTTTGAACCGACTCCACAGCCTGTATAAAAACCTCCTACTGTAAAATGCAATTTTTACAATTACGATTTTCTGATGGGAATCCGTCGATACATTGAAATTTAGATGTACTGTTATACTAACATAACATATATTTATTTGTACAAAATGGTTCGTTCTTAGAAAAGAGTGTACTTTCTTTTCTTCCGATAAATAGCAGTGTGTTTTCGCTCAAATAAAAAAATATTTACATTCTTAATACACGTTGGACCGAGAATGAATGCTGTTTTAAAAATATATTTTTTCTGCGCACACATCGATCACCATTAGCGGGAGCTTACAACGTTACGCACGGTATAAATTTAGCAAGCCATCGCACTAAATAATTGTCAATGGCTTTCATTTCTCGCCGCGCACTTTTCGCTAATTTTATTCATTCCTTCCTAAATAATGCGCTGTTGTAATGAAAATTTTACATCGCAGACATTAAATAAACCTTAGACTCGCACCTGATTGTAAACAGGGCCGGTAAATTGCTGCAATAAAGCCAACGCCGCCGTTATAATTTAAAAAGGAATCAGCCGGAGTCGACAAACTTTCGCCGTATAATTTAATTTCTCTTTTTTTATACGGTCTTCTGGCGCCTGATTCATTTAGCTCTCTCGACTTACTTTCTTTCTTGTTTTGATATTACTCCGCCTTTCCGGTTGGAGTCTAAAACGAGCGTATGAAGCGGTTAAAGTATATTTCGACAAAATAATAGATTTCATTTGCATTATAAAAGTACATTGTATTTTCCGAATATGCTGCAATTCATTCAAACTAGCAATAATTTTTCGAAACACTACGTTTAAACAACTTCAGTGAAGAAACATGATTCAATATTTTTAACACTATAAAAGGTTTTCCGCATTTTCATTAACGTGATAGAATGACACGTGTTGTAGGTTGCCGTGTCATGCGAAGGTTTCCACATGCCCTAATTTTGTTGTATAGTGTAAGAGCGAAACCGTGTTATATGAGGGTTATTTATACTACACAGTTTTGTCGCCAATATATACCATGAATAATTAATAACAGTATCGCGTAATAGCAATCAGTTCAAATTGTTGTTAACGTTGGTTGCTTGTATACTAGATAGAGATGATGTATGTAAATCTTTTTCATTGTAAATATTTTTTACTTACGGTGATGTCATATCTGTAATATTACAATCCATACTTACACAGCTCCGCCCTTCCAGCCACCCCCTTTGCAGAACTTTTAAATAAGTTCAACGACTTATTTACGACACTCTTATTTTCGCGACACGCTCTTTCTACGGAACTACAATCTAATTACGAAGATTACTTATTCAAGCTTTTTTTGAGTTTCTCGTCTATCTTCAGACTGCAGGTTTAGGAGTTTTTTTCTTATAACATGGTTTGTTATAATCGATTCTAATATCAGATATTATTTCTATTTGCAGCCTACTAAATTATACTTTCACATACAGAGCAGATTTTCAAAAATATATTATTTTTTTATTATTAAAGTTACTATCAGTAGTGGAGTTCCTACGTTAACACGCGGCTTGCTTAGCCTTTCCAGAGTGAGTTTTTAAATTACGGTTGCACAATCGGATGAAAGTTTTTTTTAAATTAATCTGGCTTTAAATTTTAAATTTCACTAAATGTATGCAAGTTTATTTCATGCGTAAATAAATATAGAAGTCATTTATTCCTTGGTACTTGACGTACATATACATCTACTCGTATACTTCTTTGAGCGGACATACGAGTATATGCGCGTTCATACTCCTGGACAGATATTAATTTCAAATCCAATGATTCGCGTTGTCTCATGGAAGGCGAGGGCTTTGATATCAGTCTAAGACAATCATACGCAATGTACCAGTATATAAAATACTCGTTATTTAAAGTAAACAGAAATACATAAATATAGGTTACCCGTTTAAACTGAAGAGATTTTATTAAAAAAATAAACATATGTAAAACAAAAAACATAAGTAAACAAAACATTTCCATAATCATTTACGTCAAGCTAATTTTATTTTAAAAAAATCTTCATCACTGCTCAGCACAATGAGACGAGAGATTTTTTGTGGTCGAACAATATCATCATTTTTTTTAACCAATTGCATCGTTACGATTTTTTGCATCTTCTGCTTTCTTTAAAAAAATCTGTTTGCTGGGCCTTACAAGTTTATAATAAATCTTATTGTTTTGAGTCTTTTTGAATCTTCGGGTTTTATCAGCTCAAGGGTCTTCAGTCACAAAAAATGAATCTAGATTTTTATAAGTATAAGAAGGTTTCCGTATTTTCATTAAAGTGTTAAAATAACACCATGTTGTAGATTACCATGCCATACGAGTATTTCCGCAATTCTCTTATCTTATAAGAGCGAAACCGTATATAAACAAGTTCTACTTTATAAATGACGGTACAATGTATTAAATGTGACGTTATATGTATATATATATGCGATTCATTACTATATATCTGTCGTCAGGTTTCGATTTCTTTGAGCAGCAACTAAACAATAAATATTCTTCCCAAGACAAAAGATGAGTAACTGGGGACACCCAGTATTTAGACAATTTACAAGTTTTCAATTTCGCCGTATCTTTTTTGAAGTTTTAAATTAACATCATTAAGTTGAACAAACGTATTTCGTATCTGCAAATATTATTATAAAAATTCCTTCAGTTTATCCACAACACAGTTAATGAGATACCCACATAATCGAGAGTATTGCAAATAAACGCATATACGTGTTTAAGATAGTCTACTTCTGAGGCTGTTACTTGGATTTATGTAAATATATTCGTGAGCATGTTCAATGTGTAGTTAGTTCCATAAAAAAAATCTTTTGATGGACAAGACGTCTAATGCTCGGCGCACACTATGCGAAACATAAAGCGATCCTTCTGAAAATGCACTCCCACTCGTTAGTCGTGTTCTGCCTCGCCGCCCTGTGACGTCGCAGCCCACTTTGCGGTGATCATTAGCATATATTATCTGGGCCATTATGGCTTATGCTGTCAATGCCTCGTGCCGTCATAACTTTGTATGCAATCCGCTTTTTTATCCGCTTTGGATAATGATAATAAACTACTTATGTTTGCAGTATATCGTAAAATACACCTGTTTAATTGTGACATTTAACTATGTTTTGTATGTAAAAAATATTCTGAGTAGTTTATAAACGTGTATGGTAATAATATGTTATTAGTAAATGACAGAATTTAACTCGTTCTACGCGAATGTATCAGCTTTTGATTTTTGGCATTGTTTGTACGAGTGTTAATGATGTTGAAATAAGCACATTTATATGTCTGTTCCGTATCATATCTGGCTCTTATTAAAGCAATCAAAGATTTTTTCTGTGTCACTTTTATTGCGGAAGAACTAAACTAAAACTTTTTTCTTGAATATGCGTAAATCGCTACGGAAAACCAACGTCCAACATAAGATGATTATAGTGCTTTAAACACTGTAGGTTCATATCCAACTACACGATCACATCTCAGACTTTTCTGTCTCTATGTCTCTCCATTCAACCGTTTAATACTTCTTGTGATAATATCCACTCTGGTGAAAGAAACAGGCCGAATGTTTACGGGAGTTTCTTCAAATATCTCTTTCACGTTTCTAGATCCGTGGGCACTTTTCCTTTCACGATGTATAATATTTCCTATTTTAGGTTCAAATCGTTAAATAATTAATAATACTATTTAGTTTAATTAATATTTAATTCAATAACATTTAGTATTATTGTTGGAGTATGGTACAAGTTTTTTAAAATGAATTATCAATATTTTAATTTGTGGATTAACAAAACGTGTAAGATTAATATACTTATATCTAGTTTGAAAAGCTCTTATATTTTTTATGTGCCTGGTATTGAGCCTGAAATAAGTAACAATATATGTTACGCCAATATTTTTTGTTGTAATTAGAAAATTCTAATATACTTACTGTGATTATGCTTAGTTTTTTATAGGTGTATATCATGGCATTTAAAATTATTTTAAAAATCGTTAATATGCCGCTTTTATGCGCATAAAACCAACGGATTCACTTTTAATTTACATGAATTATACGTAAAAATATTACGTTAGTATTTTATATATATATATATTCCACAGTTTGATTTTAAACTTGCGCGTAGCGAAGTCGCACGGGGCTGTATGACCATACACCAAAAGAAAAGAATCTAGGAAAAAGAACGAGGATGAATAGCAGTCTGCTTCTTCACTCAGTCCCTAGTGGCATGAGGTGCCCTATGCACCGCGTGGTGCTGACGATTCAGTTAACTTGGCCACCCAAGCTCGAGACCGACGAGTCATTTTGGGAGTCAGTGCAAAATTGGTCTCTGTAAAATGCCGTAAATTTACTAAAATTGGATTTGATTGATATCATGTCCGCGTGCCCCCAAAAGGAAGCGTGGAAAGTTTAAAATAAATTTAATTTTCATAACATAACATACATAAATAATATTATATACATATAAATAAACGTCGGTAGACGCCACGACAAGATTGTTTTTATAGAAGAACGTATTAACATATCGACCCTATTTAGGTAAAAGGGCGTAACCATCAGTTTTTTGAAAAGTAATATTATTTAAGAATCACAATGTACAAAACTAATACACGTCCTGTCAAAAGGAATTCAACCAAAACTGCCGAATTACTATCGAAATTCAAATTTAAAATTTGAAAAAAGAACGGATCCAATAAGTTTGTATGAAAGGGAAAAAAGCATTAAACCTAATTTTTAGTGATTTTCCTTTAATAACTTTTTAGATTATCAATCAGCAAAACGAAACACCAATTTATTGGTCATCATGCACTTCAAGTTTGTGTTAATGTGATTTTGACTAAAAATCATTAAAACACGTTTTTTGCGCCTCCTGTAAAATTTGTTCTATGAGCGTAACTACCTTTTACCTAAACTCGGTCGACATAGTTTGGAAACTACTGCCGTAAATGATTATACTTTAAAAAAAACAGTATTTTGTAGTCAAGTTAGTACTGATACATAACATTGAATACTTGTGTATCAATGATTAAAATATATGAGAATTGGCAATAAATTGGCCAAACTTGACAGATTCACTGATGATCTCTTGACAGGTGTGTGCCAAGGCGAAATTCGAGGTGCAATAGCAAAATAGTTAAGATGTAACTATGATATTACGCAATGTTCAATGGTTTAATGAACGTTTAGCTTATGAATAAATAAACAAACAATTACGTTTTCAATTTGTTAATGCGATGACAGTCATTCGCTATATTATACCCAAGTTTCACAAAATTTAAACTATTACGTTAAAACGACTTTAATTATCTTTCGACAATTCCGCAGTAATATAGTATTCAAAATCTTCATACGATTGTCGCAATTAATCCGAATTTGCGAAAACGTAATAAAATATCCGCAATTTTTCGCACCGTTTCACCTAATTCTAAAATAATTTTCCTATGTAAATGTTAATAAGCCCATAATCTGTCTTAGTACGTACGCATCGCTTTAGTGGATTCGGCTCGGGAGTTATTTTGCATAATGCCTTAGCAAATGGTGCAAATCAGCTCATCCAACGGCACTTATTCGGTAATCGGCTACCTATAAAGCGACATCACCGTCTGATGTAACAGATTTACTCCTTTTTACTAAACTTTGTGTAATTTATGAAAAGTGTTTGTTGTCATCGGATACTTTAAATTCCTAATTATTCAAAATACCAAGCCAGCTGTACTCAAAACGCGCAACAGCAAAAATATTGAACCTACATGAAACATTTTTTTTTTATATCGTAGTGTAATTTGCAAACAAACATTATTGGGGTGAAAATATCGTGTTATTTAAAAAAATCCGTTGATCTTAACACTATGAAGTTGTTTTTTAAATGCAGCGAGGTATGATTGACTTTTAGAAAAATCAGGTTTCTTTATAGTCTCCTCTATATTACTATTGAATTGAAATTGAGCTAATTGTTTCATCTCGTACACAACGATTCCGCCAGACCCCATGCTAAAAATGGTGCAATAAGTCATGCTGACGTAGTATCTACGGGTACAGTGGCAAATTTGAAGGCTTTTTAAAAATTTGCGGCATTTTTTGAGGAGAAATTTCGCGCGGACTTCCAATTGTACTTGTCAATTTCGACCATAAACGGCTGGGTTTATTGAGCCGTCAGCACATCGAGTGCACAGGTCAGAAGATTTGACGAAGAGACGAACTTTTTATCATAGTTTCTTTATAAATTTTAATCTTTGCACTAACCTGCATTATGATACCGCCCAGTGCGACTCTACATATATTGAACGACTACGACTGCAAGCTATTTTCGTTTATTTTGGTTTTATGTCTGGCTTATTTTACCAGTATTTTTGTAAAACATTCATTTTGAAAGGGATTCACCAAAAATAATACTGAACTGTTAAAGCTACTCCAATGTATTGAATTATTATACGAAGTCTCAAAATAATCGTTAGTTAAGCTTCATAAACAGAAGCCTGCGTTGTGTTCTGGAAGTACCGTGGTATGACTGTACGCAAAATGAAGTGAAGAGGGAATGGACCATATAGCCTTTCATCACATCCGAATTGTAGATGAAACGTTAGGCTGGGCTTGGCCCCATGCTGAAAATGCCTGAATCGCATCTCAATCAAGCATGCCTTTTCTTCAAGCCAACCGGATTTCGTCTTCCCAATAGGTCGTTGAATAATATTCACAGGATATATTTACCGGAGTTACTAGTTGCTGGAATGTCATAGAATTATGCAATAATATGGAGGCAACATATTATACTCATATATTCTGGTTAAAAAGCGCGCCGTGATTAAAGATTGAAGCGAAAACAAAAGGCGCGCGATAACATGTCAATTTGCTTAATTTGTATTTGGAATAATGTCTTTGAATTTTTGGTAAAAATTATTCATTGGGAATACTCGAACATATTATGAAGATTCGATTGTCACTAATCCTATCTAGGAGGAAACACTCAAAGCGGCATTTAGTTACTATGTTATATTAGTTAAATTGAAATACTTAAGAAAGCATTCAAGTTTTGATTGAACAGGAATTCACTTCGCTACGTATATAATATTATAGAAATCATACTTATTATGATGCCGATTGACATGGTAAGCTAAATTTTCCTATACCGACAATAACTGAAATCGTTTCAGGATTTGAAAATGACTACGTCATAAAGTGTAATATTTTGTTGAATAATGCAATCATTTTATCTGCGACCATAAAATAAAGCATTAAGCGAAATAAATTTAAGCGCTGCGCACAATTTGCATTTTCATAATCATATCTGTTATTTTAACGGAATATTTTCATATTACTCAGAGAAGAATTCATTAAATAATAATATTGATGTGTATGATCTTGATTTATTTTTAAATTTGTGTCTACCATAAATTTCAATCTATTCAATATTGTTTTGATATTTCGTGATTTGTACTGTGATTATACATGATGCGGCAGAACCGATTAAGTGATTAAGGCAGTGATAAAGGGAGGCAGATGCATGCAGGCTATCTGTTTCGTCGGTGACGTCATTTCAGTAGCCAACATGTGTGTACCAGAGAACATTAGGGCTTTACCTTGCGCGCATATTTTGAAAACAACCGATCTGTAATCGCGACACAAACACTTTTGCGGGGACAGTTCAAAGATTAACATAATGATACCGTCTTTAATGCGAACACAATTCGGTTCTTGGTTAGACAGCTGTAGGAAGTTGGTAGTACACTAAGAAGAGATACACATGGCCGACGCACCATACTAGAACTGAAGAAGCTAGTAATTGAAGAAATTAACGTCATACTCTGCGATATGTATGAACGATCTGTACAAAACTTCAGAGATCATTTTCAACAGTGTATCGTTGCTAACAGCCGCCATCTTGAGGACATTATTTTCTAAACTTTATGATTATTAATTGTATGTACTGCTTACTTCGAAAATGCCTCCATTATTTTTTATACCTCCTCAAAACTGCTTAATCGGATTTGCTGCATTTGTATAGATAGACGTATCTCTCTTTTCCCAACCTAGATGGAAATAAGTGATAGTAATTGAATACAAATCTCTTCATTCGGTCTTTTATGACGGAAATAATTGTGATAATTCCCCTTGTGCTTAAAAAATGTAGCTGCCTCCCTGTGTAAGGATTAAAATTGTTTGACGTCTCGTCAGTATTTACTTATGTTGTTATCGTTTGCCCTTCTGGCAATAAGTCAAAGAAATCCCCCCCGGGCTGTTTCTCGAGCACTGATCACCTGCTTCCGTTAATTCTGATAAATAATTACCTCCTCTTTCAAACGTGACGGTCTGTCACCTTAAACATAAAATATACACGACACGTGTTTGCGTATTAAGATACGAATTATGTCATTGTTTCATATAAACCTAAAAGAATTTATCGTAAGCCTCAGCAATATTATGTGTGCTTGCAAATCGCGCAAAATTGTAATTTTATTTTCTACACCAAGGTAACAAATATAATTTTAAATGAACTACATGAGATTTTCTTTTGTTCTTGAAAAATGTACGAATTTGTCATGTACCTACACTGTTTTCTGTTTCTATACTAATAGCCTTTTAAGATTTTTATACCCCATCGAATCGCTTTGTGTTCAACACATCAATCGTTTGTCGAAATAATAACACGGTATCCACAAATTATATTTTACTACGTAAATCGATTTTATCCGAATATATGTTAAATAAAAGTCTTTGGCAACCGTATTAATATTTCAACATAATGGCTTTACATCACAAATTGATAATAAATAAAATTAATTGTTCACGTTATGTTTCTTGTATTTATACAGCACTATATTCAAAACATGTTGCAATAAATGTCTATATTCTTCTTTTATTTATATCTGATCCGAAACAAAGTATATGAATCACAACAATATGAAGATTTTTTACGACTGATAAGTCAGTTTTTAGCTCAACCAATTTAGTCCGTGTCCTGGTTTCAAATTCACATGGAAAACTGGTACGATTTTTCCGATCTATGGGATTTGAACCCTAGACCCTCAGCTCGTGAGTCGTATGCGCTATCCACTCACCTACAATGTCTATATAATTATATATATTTTTAAAAGTAATGTATATAGCAATGGTCATCAAACTACGCCCCGCGGACCGAATTCAGCCATATTCAGCCTACAGTTATATTTGCTTACACATGCAATGTAAATTAATTTTATGATAGGATTTCAATAAAAAAAAAATTGTCTGGTCCCTCATGTTTCTAAAAATTTTAATCCGGCTCGCCTCTCAACAAGTTTAGTAACTCCTCGTGTATATTATTAAAATTATTATATCCCGCTACTACCTATGCAGATTCATGGCCACCGGGACAACTATATCCAGGATTCTCTGTCTCTCGCTTACACTCATCATAGTTGCATCTTTCGTGACGTTATCTGACCATTTCATTCTAGAGTGACTGAAGAATTCTGGTTTCTTTTAAATATTTTCTTGATTATTTTGAATTCATCACACCTAACATGACACGCCCATCTTAGTACATTTCCCCTCAAAAACCACATTAGGTCTAATATACTCGATGACCTCAGCGTTAGTATGAAAGCCGAATCTTTGGAATACAATATTTTAGATTATCTATGTGATCATTCCTTGTTTCTCTGTTGGGGTCCAAGATTCATATCTATACAAAACATAGCTTTCATTGTCTTGTTGTGAACTGGCAATGTACTTTTTGCTGACAAGATTCCGAACTACAAACTCTAGGTTATTTATAAGGATATTCTTCAATTATTTGATAAAATTATAAATTCTTTTAGCATCATAAACCGTGTTTTAATTTCAATATAATAGAGCGTTTTATTTATGATACTATAAATAAAGTAATATTTAAAAAAAATGTTATACCATACAGTTGGTATACAGTTTAATTCAACACGTTCAATACTAGTGCAATTTTATTTCATATTTCATTATACTTACTCGTAGTTAAATAAAAGTTTTACGAGTAGAAAACTCTGGAAATGTTTGCATTAGTATTCCACAATGCAATCCGAATTTCAAACTACAATGATTAATTATGAATGGAAATATTTCAATTTTTAATACAAAATCATAAAATATCCTCACGTAATCCGGTGGAACTAACAGCAATTTCGATTTGATTGCTTAGTAGTGAAAATTCCGTTATTTATTGCAACGCTGGCAATAATTGAATTTATTTATGGAAGTTACATACATTTTAGTACAAGGTATATAGTAATAGTCCATAAATTTTTATTAAAAGTCAATTTGTTACTAACAATTAATTTTTTTTGAAACAGCGTTTTATACAGTCGTCGATGAATACCGAAATAAAATATTTAAATGTTCTTGTTTTTGTTTTATAATGTAGTGAAACGAACTTAATTAGTGTCTTTGTTGATAATTGTAATCAGCGTTAAAAATACTCTTGAGTTTTTCCTACCAAAAATACTGTGGTACGCAAAAATTTACAATTTTTTCTCTAAGATTTTAAATTTAAATATTTTTTTCCGTCTCTGAAACGAGATGTAATATGTGAAACCTTCGCAATTTGAAAATTGTCTTAACAGTTAGTGTCGTATTTAAAGTTAATTACAATCTCAATTAATTGGGTTCACATCTGGTTACAAACACTTTAAAAAAAATTCGCTACAATTTGTTCAGCTCCACGGATGACTGCACAACCTCCGTCCAGGCTTTTTTTTCCTCCAGCTTTCTCTTTCTCCACTCATTCACACTCTCAACATTTTTCTGCATGCCGTCGGACCGAGAGCCTACTGAAGTTTCTTCAAACACCTTGAGAATTTAACATTCATCGCACCTTACAATATAACCCGATCATACTAGTCTCTGTGCCCTCAAGACATTCACTATTTTAGGGCTTAGTTACTCGCGGACCTCAGCATATAGTACGGATGCAAAATCCTTGGTTTTCTGTAACTGGTTTAAGTGTTTTATTTTCAAATACCTGTATGACCTTCTCCTGTTTCACGTCAATATATAATTATAGGTTTCACTGGCACTTACATAATTAACGACTTTATTTGTGTTTATTGCTATTTTTTTTTATGTTTTCATTTTTTTCATTTGTTATTTATTTTTAATACTATATTTTATTATTGTGTTATTATAATATTGTCATATTGTGATCAAACTGAATTAATAATTTGTGATGTTCATAATATGAAAAAAGAGTTAAAATATTGAGTTATAAGCTTAAAAAATAATTGAAAGTCCACATTCATATGCGTATTTTCGATATATTGAAGTTTACCTAGCATATTTAATTACAGTAATGAATACAAATTTAAATAAGTAAGCAGGCTATTCAAAATTTCCCTCTGTCATACGAATTGGAGAAGATAAATCATTCTCATTATGTGATTGTATATGTACAAACATTTGTTTTCAGTAATTGGCAGGATACCAATCACTGTAGCAAATATTGACCGTTAATGAAAATAACTTCAGATCACTACGAATGAATGTACATGCCAGTAACTCGGCTTGTAACCGTTTTGTCTACCGATTGTGTTGTTTAAACTGTTGCATAACTATTTTTTTTTTTACTAATAATGACAACATGTCCTGTTTTAAAATGCACATTTTTTCGTCGCGTGAATCAGATGCGCTATTCACTCACCTATGAGGGTGACATAGTTTTTACAATGAGAAAATATTTATGGCGTCATTATATAAGAGTATTCATGTCAAGTAAACTCATCGGATTCCGGCTTGGACGGCCAGATAGATTGAGTATTGAACACACCGGGTGTACAGGGCATTTTATTCCCCTAATGAGTAACTGTGAGGTAATTAGACAGTCTACAACTTACGAGTATATAAACTTATTTCACACTTAGGTGCCTGGTAATACCATCCCATGCAGCTATACTATGAGAGTGATTGAATAAAATCAATCTTTTGTGTGATGTTAGGAAGGCAGCCGCGCACAATCGCGGCTGCAAATACTGAAGGGTAAGTGGTGGGAAAAACAAATATTCACAACTTTCAATCGTGCTACTCGTAGTATAAAAACATGAGATTACTGCTTAAAATCGCAATATGTATATAAGATTATAATTATTACACTATTATGAATGTAATCTTTATTTCTAGTATTCATTTTTAGTTGTCGATAATACTTGAGTCTGTTTTAAATCAATTTATATTTAATATTTGGTTTGTTACTCGTTCTATTACTAATAATATCGTAACCAAATCTCTATCGTCATCGTTCTTAAATCTAAGCGCCAACTCCTTATATTTTACTGTCAGATATTTATACCAGGGCTATTAATACGATCTTTGATGCACGGTAATCAATTGACTAATGTATAACACATCACTCAACTACCTTTGGGGGAGCTAAATTATTGCCTAGATATTTGCTTTCATGTCCCATCGTTCTTAGTTTATCACGGATGTTTGAGTTAAATTAATTCTACATTTGCGAATCCCAGGAATATATCTACGATATCATTGATAGCATCACTTCGATATGTCATGTTTCATGACATTCTTGTATTATATATTATATCCCTAATACTAAAATTGTATCCTTCCAGGGAGAGATACAATGTGACATGTTCTACATTTGGTATTTACACACATATCATATTACTGTGTTCATTCAAATATTTTTATTACCCATGATAGAAAAACAGCTTTTATTCTTAATGATGCATTCTTAGATAGAGAGTTAGACTTTGATAACGTTTATATGCGTTTGTGGTGCGTTATATA
>JAPMAE010003863.1:989-14811 GCA_036584705.1 Rhyacophila sp. 25_7
ATCTTTTAATAATAAATTCAAATAACTTTTCACTTTCAATAATGATTTTTTTAAACAAAATTAGAATGTAATGATTCAATTTGCACGAATATCTTGTAAAAGTAAAAATATTTATCAATCGAATAGTTTTTGTTTTTTATTTTAATTGTTTTCTTTTAACCATATCCACACTAAAATGAACTATATGGATCTTCACTAGCAAATTATTTTGACAGATTTTTTTTCGAGTATTAATTGTCAGTTATTAGCTGAACCAATCTGGTCCATTTCCTGATTTCAAAAGCACATTTAAAAACTTATACAAATATATATTGTATGGGATTCGAACTCTAGACCCTCGGTTCGTAAACCGGATGTGCTGTCTACTTACCTACGAGGGCGACATCACATATATAACATAAGACTCAAAGATATATTTCTAAACGATATGGAAAACTCCACTATTTATATATATTTTATGTATCAAGAAGTATTTTTATTGATTAAGAAAAATTACATGTGATATTATTTTAATAAAAAAATTCAAGCTAATGAGTAATAATTTTAATATTTCTATATAAATAATAAAAACAAGCGAACTAATTAGTAACAAAATTAAAACATGAATACATTTAATTCATCCTTTTAAATATGTGAAAATTATGTCACGCCATTTAGCTGGGGCATGCAAATTCCACATGCTGCCTCCACGAGTTTCTGTCACTGGTTAATTTTTTTGCATCCTCCTTTATCATTCTGGTATCCCATAACTCCGCTAAATATATTTCCATTCAATAAATAACAAATAAAAAATCGTCGTTTATTATAATGTTGTAAAACAAATATAATTAAAATTAATTAATCATACATCTTCATAATTTTTATGTTTGATGTAATGTATGTAAGAAAATATTTACATATCGACCCTGTGTAAGCAAAAGGGTTTAACTTTTAAAGTGCTTTTACACAACTAACTACACGTTCTATCAAAAGGACTAAAGCCGAATGCCGAATAATGAATAACGAATGAAAATAAAATGCCGAATTATTATCAAAATTCAGCTCTAGATTTAAAAAAAAAAGATATACTAAGTTTGTGTCAAAAGGAAAAAACATTTTCCCTCAATTTTTATAATTTTATTTTAGTATTTTTTCACTTATGAGATCAGGAAAACAAAACACTAATTTTTTGATCATCATGTGCTTCAAATTTGTGTTGAAGTGACTTCGACAAAATATCATTAAAAAACGGTTTTATATCTTCTATATTTTTTTTTGTGAAATCTAATCCATTTTACCTACACACGGTCAATATATTGTTGTATTTTTAACGCATCCAATTATTCATGTTCGTTTTCTAAATTATCCTATACTACCATGTAAACATATTTACTATTTTTTTATTTAAATAGTATTGTTATTACTTAATTTCAAAATTATATATGCCAAAAATGATTAAATGCACAATTTTCTTACAAATGTTTCAAAATATTTAACTTTTATATTAATATAACCGACGCAACTATGGAAAGTGGTGAAAAGCATTTTGAATACAATTTAAATATTAATCCATCTTATTATTATGTAAATTTTCTTCAGCCTTCATAGACACTAGGCGTATAATGTATATTAGCACGATATGAGAGTCCAGTGTAATTGTGTTCTAACTTTAAAACAATCACTTTCGGTTAACACCGTCCGGGTCACTTCATTATACAGAGAATGGACCTTCCATTTTCACGTTTTCATTAACTTTGCTCACTCTCCCTCAGAATTTAGTTTGGACCATGGGGATACATAACAAACCACAATAGTTGTTTTTGACTAACATACGGAAAACGGTAATGATATCTCTTTGAACAAATATTTCGCCCTTTGAATTGCAAGTGACATAATTACTGTGGTAAAGACACTAAACGATTACGGAATAGTTGACCCTTCTCAAATATTGTTTAATACATTTAATTTGCATATATAAATGTTACAATTAAATCAATATTATAAAAATCTATCACAAATACGCAAAGAAAATATTATTTTATAACGGTATTTGTTTAGTAATATATTTGTTCTAAAATAAAATAAATCTATCTTCACTTAATAAAATTTTTCTTTACTAAATAAATCGATTGATTGAGTCCATATTCACTCTAACACATGATTTTTTAAGAAGTGTAGTTATCTTGTTTATCGGGTTAATTAATATTTCAACGTGTATGTCAGCCATTGAATAGCTAATTATAAATCAAAAACAGGGAAATAATACGTTTATGATCCGTCACAAGAACATACTAAGAGGCCGTCAATTAACTACGTAATTTTCTTAAGGGAAAGATTGGGGTAACCACTAACGTCTACATAGTATTACAAAGGAGAAAATGGGTTAATTTTTATTATTACGAAACAGTTTTTATTTAAAATCTCATAAATTTTATTTCCATTTAATGCAAAAAGTTACGTCACCTTTGAGAGCAGAAAAATGGGTCAAGTTGAATGTTTTCATGATATTACATGGAGGAAAGAGGATAAAAAATTACATGGTAAAATATATGTTTTTATTCTACAGTTGCAATTTTTATTTTAATATTATAAGATTTACTACTCAAAAAAAATTTAGTTTCAAATACACAGAAAAAAATTGTTAAGCTGCGAGATTAAGCTCATTGTTCACGGAACGAGAATTAAAAAAATATATGTACTGAGTGAAAATAAATTAAATACGCATAAAAGCACATGTACTTTTTGCTAATTATGATTTTGAGCTAAAATTCTCGGATTGATAGACGGATGGGTTATGTACTTAACTACGAAGCTTTTTCATATTCCAACTAGTAATTAAGTCAAAATAGTTTATAACTATTTATTATCCGCTTTGAAACAAAGAATATTAATTCACAATGTGAAGATTATTTTTGACAGTTTTTTTTACGATTATCAGTTATCAGCTTAATCAATTTAGTCAAAGTTTATCAGCAACAAAATTCAACCCCTAGAACCTCAGCTTGTGTGTCGGATGCGTTTTCTACTCACCTACGAGGGTGAAAAAAACAAACATATTAAGTTAAACCACCAATAACAATGAAACAAAAACGTTTTTGTATTGACAGTAAGTCGAACCGTATTAGCTTTTTTAATTTTCTCTACTTTCAATTCTCGGTGAAAAGTCATTGTATTTATAAATTTAAAAAGTTATATTTTACAAAATTTTAGTATCTAGATATATAACAACAAATTTAAATAAATCAGATTGCATAATAGATATTTCTAAACATCGTTTGTATAAAAAATATAAGCAAGTTAATTATTTGCGCAATAATAGTATACGAAATTTTTTTACTGAGCGTAATTCAATCTTCTTAATAATAATGTCCTTTATATTTATTCAAATGATTATTTCCTTTTCCATTAGCTTTTTTAACATTTTAAATGAACAAAAAAACTCGATTTATTGGGTCATAATTAGCTACAAAGTGTGTTTTACTGAATATGTATCGTAAAGCTCTAAAAAAATCAGTTTAAATAGTTCATGTTAGTGTTTTTGTACTCGTACAACTAATTTATTTTTCATCGTGTCATAGTTACATATTTTTAATTATAATACTTAACTACATGAAATATTTTAATTATATTGCTGAATCGAATAGCTATTCTGATAACAAGCAACGAATTGACGAAGGTCCGAGTATCTCGGAAGTATTTATGCATGTTCAATTGGAAATTCAATCACTTGTCACATAGTCCACTTAAAGAGTTAAGTCGTGACGCTTACAAGAAACCGCTCTTCCCTGAAAACCTAAAAGGGTGACCAATAAAGCTTTCATCCCCATCTGACTATTTTATACTGAAATAAGTACATCGCGATTAGTTTTTTTAACTGAAGTATTACGCGTTATTATCATATAAATAGATGATAACATTTTTTATAATTTTGAAAAACACTAAAACTAAAAGAAACCAATTTTAAATATTGCATATATTTTTTTACAAAACATTAAAAAATTAGGGCAGATTTAATCTAATACGGTATTATAATTGATAATATATATTAGTCGCTCTCGTAGGTGAGTGGATAGCGGCATCCGACTCAAGAGCCAAAAATCACGGGCTCGAAGCCTGCGCTAGTTGCAAATATTACAAGTGTTTATTTATTTGTATTGTAGCCAAGATACGAACGCGACACGGTTGAGCTAGTAGTTGACAATTATTACTCGTAAAAAAAATGTCAAAACAATTTTCACACTGTGGAGATCCATATGTTTCGTTTTGGAGTGGACATGGTTAAAAGAAAAAGAAGCGTATTTTGTAAAAACAATTCTAAGAAGCAATATATACGTTTTTATAAAGGCTTTCCACCAAAGATTTACAGTGAATAATGAAAATTTATAAAGTATTTTTAATAATACTTATATAAATTTTTGAATATTATAAATTTCATTGTTTTTATGTTGCAAAGTTAATAGGGTACTTTGCATATTAAATTTAATTTAAATTCTTAAAAAAATATGAGTACAAATTAAAAGTAATCAATGATATTTACAATTTTTGAATCTTCTATATTGTTTATTCTTCATAAATAGCTATTTTATTGAAATACACATTAATATGTAATGTAATATTTTTTTTTCCATATTCCCATATTTGCTCCGAAACAAAAAATATGAATCTTCACAATGTGAAGATTCTTTTCACAGATTTTCTTTTACGAGTATTAATTGTCAGTTGCTAGCTCAACCAACTCGGTTCATGTCCTGGCTTAATATTTCAAAGCAGGACATGGGCCGAATTGAATCACATGAAAAAACTTGTGCAATATTTGCCACCTATGGGATTTAAATACTAGACCCTCCGCTCGCGAGTCGGATACTCTATCTACTCACTTACGAGAGTGATTTTTTTACAAGCTGTATTTGAAAGTTTTTGAACAATTTTGTCTTTTAACTATTACTTGAAAATATCTTATTTTAATATTTTTTTTTTAAATATATTTAAAGATGTGTTACTAACACATTTTCTACTAAATACCATTAATTTGATTTTTTTTTAATGTTTCTTTTCATTCTGTCTGGAGACAATTTGTTCAAAGCCTAAAACGACAGCGGCACTTCATAATTCAAACATCCTTATAAAATTAACACGGTCTTAGGTGATAATGCTAAGTGGATGGTATGGCAATGTCTCCCTAAGGTGGCAAATATTCATTCTGGGTGTATGAATTTAGATTGTAACAAATTTTAACTGTATATCAATAAAGTGAGAAGGAGGCTGAAGGGGTTTTTTTTTCAATTTTATATTGTAAGTAAACATTCACAATGTCGATATTATTATATATTAATAATGACTACTTAATAATTGTTTTTTTTTTCAAAAAACAACCGCAGTAGGAAATATAAATAATAAATTAAGATGTTTTTATTTTAAATATAAGACAATAAATTTAAATCTAAAATTGCCAATATCGCTCTATACGTTTACATTTTCATTAAATATTTCAAGAAAACATTATGTAGCTCGTTTATAGAGAGCACAAAATAAATAAAGAAATGTTTTTTTACGTATAATGGAATTAAATAATGCGATGTTTACCTGATATATTTTTCTTTATTGAAAAGCTGGATAACATAAAACAATTTAGAATCATTATAAAACAAAGCTTTTTTTCCTATAATAAGAAAACAAAAATTAGCAACAAAAGTATAAAAGAGCTTATAAAGAAATGAGTTGATACACAATAAGAATAGATGTTGTAAATATGAAAACAAAATAAAATGGTTGAAGGAAATTTTACTTTCTTATGAAAAAAATAATACGAATGAAATATTTTTATTGCGTAATAGATTTTCCAAAAAAAGGAACCTGTTAATAATATTATAAGAAACCTATTCATAAAAATACATTCCCTTTGCTACATAATCATTTTTATGTTGATTTATCAATTTTATATTAAGTGTTTTATACACTGAATGTTTAGCAATAAAAGAAAAAAAAATCGTCATGAATTTACTAAATTTTCAATTTGTAAAGAAATTGATAGTACGTTTGAAATTAAGGAATGTTTTATTCAGTTTTGAAATATTTATCTATAATAATTAATTTTCTCGCTTTTTGTTTTATACAACCTTACCTAAATTAAGTAATAAGTTCTTATTAATTAACTCATCTGAAATAAACAACAAATTAAAAAATCACATTTTATTATATTTTTCTTAAAAAGAAACACAAAGGTTTAAAAAAGAAAATGCTTCAAACTACTAAAGCGATCCCATGAAATGATAAAAATACTATATTATATATCATGTTCTTACAGTTGAAAGTATCACGCCAATATTCTGATAGTATACTAAATATTTTAAGTAGATTATATTTAGTGATCTTCTACATTAACAGTATGCAGTTGGCTTAAAAAAGCATACTTCATTGATAATACATACGATTACAACAATCTACTGCATAAGATCATGCAAAGTTTGATGACACGTTATCACTTTGAATATAGTGAGAAACTACTCATTTGGTCTCTTTATCACCTTGTTTTGAACAATACCGTAACTATACTACTGCATTTCTAGTATCCACCGCAGGAATTTCTGCAGAGTCACTCAGAATGCAATTATTTAAAATTTTATAAATGAGCATTGTTTTGTATAAATTACTTCTATTTGTGAAAATTTTCAGCTTTGTAAACTGATGTTGTTACGAAAAAATCATTTTATGTAATAATATTGTATTTTCACGCTCTTCATTTAACTACCAAAATAAATATATTTTTCATTCAAAGTAACTGGTGAAAATATCTTATCTTCACTTCATTATTTTGATTTAA
The DNA here is from genome assembly GCA_036584705.1 of Rhyacophila sp. 25_7. Lineage (NCBI taxonomy): Eukaryota > Metazoa > Arthropoda > Insecta > Trichoptera > Rhyacophilidae > Rhyacophila > Rhyacophila sp. 25_7. Next base: position 7,789 of record JAPMAE010003863.1, read on the forward strand.
AAAATACTGATTTCAAATGTATGAAACGTTATACTATTTTCATATATATACAGTATTTTCATAGCAATATCTATATATTTCATTGTTTTTTTTATAAATTGTATTTATTATATCTGTACCTAGAAGATAAGCTACACTATTTCAATTTTTGGCAAAATTTAGATTTCAACATAGTGTAGTATATCTTGCACGCTCTTTAGAGTGATATATTCAATTATGTTATAACCCTACTAGAAAAATATTTAATGAATAGAATATTACACTGTTATATATTATCTGAGGGAAGCAACACTAAAACTACTTTGAACAGCCAAAGTGAAAATCACAATCTTGGAAATACTGCAGTTTTCTTCCCACCTGCAGAGTATATTTGAATTCCTCATTTAATTTTGTATTTATAGCTTTATAAAACTGTTTTCTTTTTTAATATAATAATTTTATACAAAACATTAATATTTAATAAAATTATTTCACTTTCAATGCTTAAGTTTTTATTTTATAAATTAAAAAAAAAAATAGTACAGTAAGTAAAAAGTTGAAAAACTTATTCTTATATAAACATTTACGCTTACGTAATTTTTCTAACGTAAAGTGGATAAGAAATTGCTTTAATTTTCTTACCATTATTAATCGTTTTAAAATAACTGCTTCATACATAAAATTCTGAGCAAAGGGCGCTAAGTTCAAAACTACCTCGCGGAGGTTTCTGCTACAGAGAAAAGTAGAAATTCGCAGAAAGGTCACCCTAATTTATCGGCGCCCCTTGGCTAAGTAATGTCGGGCGATACCGAGGCGTTTGCCGCTCGTGTGATTTCTTAATGCGGCCCATTCACCATTTTTACGACGCCTATAATTTCTACAATCGAACTAATACTCATAATGGTGGTTCATAGATTCCAGCCTCGCGTTCCAAATGAAAGTCTTGCCCTTAAAAATATATCCTTATAATAGTTTTTGCTTACCACGCACAGTGCTCTGAGAAAAAACGATTGCTCTGGAGTAAGTTAAGCGATAAGAAGGTATAGTTATTCAGAAAGCACTCAATCTATCTGAAAATGGAAATAACGAAACTTTTGGATAAAATCAATATCATTAAAGCTTTACACGGAGCTTTTGCAACGAATCGTTATCTACAAAACTCGAAAAGTTTAATAGTATATCAATATTCTTAATATATGTAGTATTTTATCATTTTAATATAAAGTTCCTGTATATTAATATATTATTCTTTACTATTTTATTCAGGATTCACATCCGTGCTTAATCAATATTTTTATTTAATTTCGATATATTAATTTATAGAAAAAGTGTTAAGAATGGCTTAAAATAACCAATATATATTTTAATTTGTATATTGTTATGATATTTTTAAGTATATATACAAAACGTATTTCAGATAAAAACTAGTATGTAAATAAACTATGTATTCTATAAGTTATTAGATATGTATCGTTAAAAATACTAATCAGGCATTATTATTTCTTATCTTAATCAAATTTTGATGTCCTGTTATGGTTCTATTATTTTATAAAGTAGCACAATATTTAAACGACAATAAAGAACAAAACGAGACTAATTATATTATATATCAAGTTGCCATATTACTTCAATATTTTCCAAATAGACAAACATTAAGAAATAAAACTTGCAACATATATTGCAAAAAAAATGGTTATTAGGTATCAATCAATATAACTCTCAAATAATAATAAGATAGCCGAAAATTCAAACTGTGATTGCAAGAACATTTTTAAATATCTGATATTATGTTACAATTACGAAATAATTATATACATATTTACGATATATTAACGAAGACAAAAATAAAACCACTGCATCGAAAAAAAATATAAATCACCTTTTTCTTTAATAACTCCATATATTCACATAAAATGCCTTTGGTGGCTCAGTTAACATATTCTCTGATTGTGAGTTCAAGGATTTTGAATTGATTCTCAAAACTGGTCACAGCATTGTTTTTAATGTTTGTTCATTATTATTTGTAGTCTCGACATAAACTCAACTAAATGGAAGACATAATTTACAACGATTATTAGTAAAATACTATTTTTAGAACAATCTACATTATTCTAGTAGTTCGCTCCATTTTAAATCGAATACTGAAACAATTGAACACTACAATATTGTTGTTTTTTTATTATTTTATGACTAACGGACTTCGTTATTTTTAATCATTTACACAATTTTCTTTTTCATATAAGATTTTTTGATATAATAATATAACTCTTGTTTTTTTATTTTAAAATACTAATTTATTTTAATATGATGTACGCAAAAGATGTGAAATTTTTTCCACCATTTTTGGTCTTAACTAATTATATAAAAAAAAATATTTGAAAGATTCACACCCAATATCTTCAGATAACTTATCAAATGAGGGGTGTGGTGTAAAAAGTTGGTAACCCACAATGAGAAAGTTCTGTAATAATCGCAGTTGAAAGTTTTTTACATATTTAAAAGTAGACTAAAAAAGTAAATTGGGGGTTATCAAGATTACTTTTTAGGCACATATAGATTTTTCAAAAAAAAATCAATGAGGAAGTGTAAAATGATTAATTAATAGGCTAAAAATCGAATAAAATGTAAGTCTACTTAAATGTAGGTTACCAACATTCTACACCACACCCCTCAAATATGCTATTGAATAGGTTACCAAAAATGTCATTTTATGAATATTAAATTATTGAATTTTTACTTTTCTTTATCAATATATTAAAACATTTAAAAAATATTTTCAAGAAAAAGCTTTTATTAAAAAATCAAATTTCTCCATCCGACTAAATATCTCGTATACAAAAAATGTCAATATTTTCCGTCATTTACACCGCAATGCAACCGCAATCTCAAAACTATAATAGATATTTATTTAAAGTCGATTATGTTTTTAATAAAATACAATTACGAGTATATAGTAGTAGATGGTAATTTTCTGAATATCAAATAAAACAATCATACTATGACAGTAAATGCTTTTTTACGCGAGAGTCTTAATACAAACTACAACTTGCTTAGAAGAACTTAATACAATGTCGTCAAACAACTGACCATATAAGCTTCGCATTCCCTTATTCGGTTTTACACACAAAACAAATTAATATTATAATAATTCTATTAGAATTCAAGACTTGTTTGTATAATCCAAGTTGCTATCAAAATAAGCAGATTACTCATATAAAGTAGGTCAACACCTGATTTATGGCACATTCTGTATTACTTCTCCGTTTGATTTTCCGGGAACATTGTGCTCCAGAAAAGATTGTATACGTGTTTACGAAACTTTGAGAAAAGCTAAATAATAATATTACGGAGTATTTATATCGTGAATAGTATTTGGTCTTATACGTGTTTATTGTGCATCACTTCATACAAGTGTTAAAAGGTTTATTTAATCACAATATTTTGTTATACAGTTAGTAGAAATTTGAAGTTTTAAAAATATTTTCTCTTTGTTCGTATGGTGAATGTTTTTCTCAGTTGAATATAAAATTATCTTATGTAACACTGAACTTTATTTATACCAGAACTGTTTTAAATATTAAAATACGTACATCGTTTACTAATGTGGCTTACATTTTCAAAAAAATATATATTTCTAAACATATTAGGTTCATACGTAAAATACATTGCATGCTATGGACCCGTATGCCATAAATCGATTTTAGTAGCACATGTAATTTTACTTAAAATTTTAGAGATTTTGAAATTTTTTGTTATATATTATTTGTGGTAAGATTTCTTTTTCTCTGTCACTAATATGTATTATTACTAACTATTATTTATGATTGTTATTTCATTCCTACGTGTTTTAGATTTTCATATGCATTTTGAGTACAGATTTTATACTACATTAAACATTAAAAAAATACGTTTCTATAATCATGATAAAAAACAAACCATTGATGTGTGTAATCAAGAGAAGTTTGGAAAGTTAGTATGGAGAAATGTAACAGGTACCTAGTAAATATAACTGCTTGGTTAAGGTTTAAAAAATAATTTATTATATTTTCAATCATTGTTTGGTAGAAAAACACAAAATTGAAAAAAAATATGTTTTCCTTTATTTTTGTCTACAGAATACAATATTTTTAAATCAATACTTATATTAGCTATTATAAACAAATAGATAAAATAACACTTTTCCAAAAAAAAAAATATCTATCAAAATGGTCTTGTGAGTAAATATAAATATTTTTTTAAACGTTTAATTTATAAAGAAAATAATTCCCAATACTTAATTAAGAAAATAATGATATAAATAGTAAAAATATTTCTGTGTCTGCTTTGAATTGAACTTTCGGAATGTAGAGTTCTTTATTTACAAATCATATACTTAAACAACTATTTCGATTAGATAAATAAATTAACATTTTTAAAAAAATATTACCAACAACAGAATTTAAACCCGCAACCCTCAACTACTGATAACGATAATACATAGATATGAGTTATGAAAAATACTGTAAAAAAATATCAAATTATATAAATCGTAAAAAAAATTACAAGCACTTCTCAGTGCATAGAAAATTAAAAATTTGAGTTTGGTAAAACAATATAAGTTTTTTTATTCAGCAAGTTTGATTGATGGATATGTAAATACATATATTTTAAGCTCATTTCGATTTCAAGTACAACATTAGGTATTGTTTAATTATTTTTATTTTCTAAACAATCCAAATTTAGTGCTTTGTTATATATTTTAAAACAGTTGCTAGTAAAGTAGTTTTTCTTGGATCAAAGTTTTTCGATACAAAACAACACACAATGTTCGATACTAAAAATGCGTATTTCTTAAAATAACAAAGCCAAATAAGTCTTAAGGTAATATTTTGTTTTATATTAAGATTGACCCAAATATTTAATATAAACGAACAAAATTCATTTATTATTATAAGCATAAAATAATTTATTTCCTTTGAATCTTTTTTTTACATCTGAGCATTTCAAATAAAATTATTTAATTTGTGTCTGTTGTTATTAGGTTTATTATTGAAGAAAGTACTTTTATCGTCGTTTCATTAAAATTATTTCTCCAAATTCGCTAATAACAGTCATAATAAACTTTTCTCGAACAAAAAGAGAAATTTCCTTTTAGGTATTGAGTAAAATGTATAAAATTTATACTCTATATCATAAATTCAGTACTATAAGAATAGAAAGTTACAATCAATATTTATTATTTATAAATAAGTAATAAGTATTTTCTGTTTCCGTTTTACAATAATATGATTTTCACTTGTATCAAATCTCTAAGAATCGATAATTTATCGCAGTAATATCAATAGTATTGATGAAAACCTTAACAACCTGTCTATTCGATGTTGTTTTCCTGTTATTAACTAAGCTCGTCGAATCTACTTCAAAGCTTAATTATTGGAGCCATTAAATGAAATGATTTCCTTTAATACTACATTATCATTTTATTACTTTACTGTATCATGGCGAATTTCGTATAATAAACTAATATAAGCAAATAATGATACAATACAATTATAATATAAATGAATCATCATATAACAGATAAGTAATACAAATAAAATAAAAACTTTCAATAAAAACTTGAATTTTTGTGGTAATTTTGGGAATCAAATTAAAACAGAGAAACTTTAAAGGTGGATATTTAAGGGATAGTACTATTAATAGAGAGTGATAATTGATTATACAAATGCACAATAATAATTAATATACAATATATTGACAACGTGTTTAGTCCATTTTTTTATTAATTTAATTTTAAATATTCTATTTAATTTTTCATTCATAGAAAAATACTAATAATTGATTGATATATTAAAATAAATGTTTATATTTGTGCCGAGCTTATACGTGTAAGATTTTTACAGTATAATAATTTTCTTAACAGATGTTGTTTTACCAGTAATAATTTATGTAAGTCATCTTATGATTAAAATATATATGAGCAAACATTATAGAAAATGATCGTAATCATGGTATTGAATACGCGATCCTCTAACGCGGTTCGCGATGCTCTAATGAGTCCCTGTATATCTATTTAATATTTTATTATAACTATTAATATGCACGATAAAATCATTTTATTAATATGATGATCCATCTTTTGTTTTATTAAAAAACTGTTTATTTAAAATTCAGTTTAGTTTTACCGTTTATACATATAAAACAATCGTCAATTAAGCGGAGCAACTTAAATGCGGTGAAATTACGAGTTGCACTTTGGCAATAATTCAGCTCCATTATTGGCAAGTTATAAATGGGTTTCAGTGTTCGCGCCCCCACCCACCATCCTGGGCCACACGACGCCACTGCGTAAATCAATTGCAGACTTCACCCATTAATTCGCCAATATGTTGAGGATTTTCGAATAACTGAACACTATTATGTGAAACTGGATTATTGGTTTTAAACTGTTGTATAACTTTATTGTCATTAAAATTATCAAGTTAAACAATTATTTTATTGTATTGAATAACGTCGTGTACTTGGTTTATGGATTCTCACAAGAGATAAAACAAAATGATTTTATATGGAGAAAATTATATTTTACATAAAATCTATAAATCTAAAATAATCATATATATATATCGACTGTGTTTAGGCAGAAGGGATTAACCCTCAAATTTTTTTTTACCGGAGACACAAAAAATGTTTTTTAATGATTTTTAGTGAAAGTTACATTAACACAAACTTGAAGTGCATTATGATCAATAAATTGGTGTTTCATTTTCCTGATCTAATAATTAAGAAAGTTATTAAATAAAAAAAACATTATCTTGATATAATAATTCTTTTCGTCCTTGTGGGTGAGCGGATAGGATATCGACTCACGAGTCGAGGGTCATGGGTTCGAGGTCCTTGCTGGTCGCATATTTTACAAATGTTTATTCATTTATATTGTAGCCATAACTCCAACCCGAAAGGGTTGAGCTAATAATTGACAATTATTACTCGTAAAAAAAACTATCAATATAATCTTCACATTGTGCAGATCCATATGCTTTGTTTTAAAGTGGACATGGTTAAAAA
>JAPMAE010003867.1:0-12272 GCA_036584705.1 Rhyacophila sp. 25_7
CAACTGTCACTGGTGTTAATTACATGTGTATTCATAACCTCATTCTTGCTTTCAATGTCTCAAAACCTTTGAATTATAAGTGTAAGGCAGCACCAAAATCAGTTAGTGCTTAGGGCATTTAAAGTTCTTAATACGGCCCTGAAGAAATATGTAATACGATTTGCGCTTCGAGGCACAACATAACACAGACCTCCCTGTATTTTTTAGAAGTGTCATCGTTTGTCAATTCAATTCAATTCAATGGCTTGGAGACATTCCTTGATACCAATATAATAATATACATATGCATATGATACATATTATATATATCCTTACTTGATCGTATTTGTCATGTTTTCAATAAAACAGTTTACCACTTGATTCTTATTTATTGAAGTAAGTAGTATTTTATTACATGGTTTTATTAGGTTACTTTTTCTCAGAGTAGTTAGGGTTTGAACGTCCGACATGCTATCGGGAATCAGGTTATTTTTAACCATTAAACAATTTCACCGTGTGTTACTCAGTGTATCGTTTCATCATCAACCTGCTAATATCTCAAATAGTACAGTTATGTGAATGCATAGGTATAACCTTTATTTTGTCGAAAAACAATTTATTGCTAAAGAATTCCTACACAAGTTTCTGACAAGTGTATAGAAATTGGTATTTGAGCAAAACGAGGCGCAGGTTGCAGAAATATGGGAAACCGACCGTATATTATATGATAGGCATAATAGAATCCATTATCCGATCTATTCATTCGTTTGCAGACACATATTGCGGTAGGTTGATTTGACATCGGTTTATTTGCGAGACTAAATAATAATGCAGCACTGAGAGCACAAACACTTGAAACTATCGATTTCATTTTTAAAGGTTTATTAATTGATAGTTTTTCTTTATATTATTGTATATTTTGTTGATTACGGGTATTGTATATTTATACACTTATAATTATTGAGATTAAGGAAAATCGTGGATTTTGAATTTGGAAAAAAGATAATTATTTAAAAAAAATATATCTACAAACATTCGTGTATATTCGTATCACGAAGTGTTATAATTTTATTATGTTGTCATCACTGATTTGTCTTCTTTCTTTTGCCGCAGGTTGCCATGACGACGGGAATTGACAAAGACGAAGTGAGAGCAGCATACGATGACGTCAGATCAGATAACTCACTAACAGATTGGTAGGGAGATTTCTTTTCTTTATCTGAGTGCTCGCTTCCAGACCGGATTGTGTAGCCTCCACATTATGTATTTTTTTGTAGCGATTGCGAGGTTTAAGCTGTAAATTATACACTCCGTTCCGACACGGAGCATAACAGACAGTTTGAAGTAATATATGTGGAAAGAATTTATTGTTAGTTGCTCGCGCAGCCCTTAGGGCCATACTCTTCCAAAGACACGCATAAGGCTGTGTATACACGTTAAATTCCATTATAGCGAGTTTCGCGAGACACTAAAATACTTTGTCATAACGAATAAAGAAAATAAAAATGCAAAAATTGTCCTCCCTTATTATTGGATTAATTAAAAATTTGTTCTGCACATCGTATTCAACTAGTAAGGCCAGTCGCGCACTTGAGATTTATAATCGCGCGATTGTTTTGTCGCCAAAATGGAACAAATTATTTTTAATTGGAACGCACGCATATGCGACTAAGAAGTCGCAGCTTTTTGTTTTGCGCATTTCGGCGACTAAAAAGTCGCGCGATTATAAATCGCAAGTGCGCGCCTGGCCTAATCCGAGAGTGATGGGGTCAAATCCCGTGCTATTCACATTTCTTCCACATATTTATTTATTTGCATTTATTGCCAGGACAGGACTACAACAATTGAGCTAATAATTGACTTTTACTCGTAAAAACACAATTGTTGAAAAAATTATCATTTTGTGAAGGTTTTGTATGTTACATCTCTGAGCAGACAAGAAATTAAAAATGTAAATAATATCAATATTTTTACTACTTACTGAAACGTTAACTTCGTAAAAACGAGTTTTTTTATTTGATTTGTATGAATATTTCATCTGGTTTTACAAAAAAATTTTGATGAGCTAACTACAGTTTCAAAAATATATTAATCGAGAAACATATCAAGTTGTTGAGTTGGTTATGATTTCAACCCAGGGTCCTCCGCATGACAGTCAATTGGTCCTGGATACAGCAAGACTGTATTAATATTAAACATTTTATTTTGTGAATTTTGAATATTTTCAAAGGTTTTAATTAACATATCTGAAATTTATTTAAAGACATCTCCTGAAAGTGACAAACTAATACAATGTTTTTCTTTCAATTCTAGGGCTGTTTTTAAATATGAAGGAGCCCAGATAATCTGCTCAGCCACTGGTTCAGATTTCAATGAGTTCAGGGAGCAGTTCTCTGAAGATGAAAGAGCATTTGGATATATCAGGTAATAATAATCAATACTGAAAATTTTTCTATTATAGAAATGATAAGTTCAAAATATATTTTCTTGTATATGCTACTTGTGTTAGGCCAACCCCAGGCAATGTATTGTATTGGTATGAACATTTCAGAGATTCCAATGAACGGTATTGAAATTTTTATCTAAGAAAATGAAATTTTTATTGAATTATGTGATTTATAATTACTTCTGCATGGATGCGAAACTTGAAGCGTGACAACAGAGGACTTCATATATCTACATTTTGTATGCAATACTGTGTTAAGGATATATAATCATTGTGCATGAGAAAGAAAAATGTTTGTGGTGTGCCTTGCAAAACACATAAATGTGAAAACGTCAATTTAAATAACTTTCCAGTATTCTATTAAAATACATATGAAGAAATACAGATTGAGAATGAATGATATCAATTTTGATAAAATTGTTAATAATGTAGAATTCCTTGATGATTTGGTTGTTAAAAGTTCATCTTCATCAATAGCAATGTTGTTATTATTTATTATAATATGACCTTGTGTTGGAGAAGGTTCAGAGAAAAACTCCGATACTTGCATATACATATTTGAGGGTATATGGCGTGTTTTATCCGACTGATGTTAAAAATTCAGAAGGAATCTCTTCACTTAGTCATGCTTTTTTTTTTGTCAACTTATGGTTGGTGCTAATGGAAACTCTGCCATTCTGACTAATGTTAATCTGTTTGTGCTCGATAATTATCTGAAAAATTGAGCTAACCATTTTTTTTTCATTCCAAAACGTAGAACTAACCTTTCAATGCTTGCGCCAATATGGAGAGCAAATGACTGTGTTAAATTATATCGTCGCTACATTCTTCTTAGGTAAGCGTGAGTTTCAGCGGTTTTGTTCTGTAAATTCTTTTTGAACAACAAAATTTATTTAGCATATTTGGGAAACTTCCTCAACAGAAATATTTTTCCGATTTTATTTTGTATTCATATTGGTAATCATCGTGTTTTTACCTTTTGTTTTAATTATTTATTCTTAATATTGTATTTCATTAACATGTTATTTTTATCTCCTGTGGCAATTGCATTGAATTAATAATTTGTCATGTTTATAATATGTAAAAAAAGTTTAAAACAAATCAGTAAATGAGTTAACATACTCACCGAAACCCTGTATGTATAACTGTATAATATTTTTCATTTATGCATCAACAGGAAGATGCGTCTGTTGGAAGTATCTGTATTTAAAACCACATAACAAAGTATTTTAAAAAACATTTAAAAATATTGTTTTTACATAAGTGAATATTTCATTTTTCATTTTAAACCCAGCTTGACAGTTTCTAACTCAATTACTGATAACTGCTCTGTTATCTTTTCACGAAGTTTCCTATCTAACTTGCCATATTGTTTTTTTATGACTCCAAAATTAATTATCGTAAAAGTATATTTTGTTGTTTTTAAATATATAAACCTTTGAACTGAATATCATAGGTACCATGTTTGGATACTCCTATAACCATATAAATGTGACTCATATTGCATATTGTATGTTGCCGATTCACGAAATTAAGTCAATATTGTTTTGAAGAATTATCCTCAACTACTAAAATCTACATTATTTGCAATAACCCATGTTTGCAGAATATGTGTCCAAGGTTACCACAGTCATTTATCAACTCAAAACATTAAGTTGGTAATAAAGTTTTTAATATGAAAATATTTGTTTTCATGTTATCGCACTATTATATTTTATTACCCGTAGCATGTTCACTTAATTAAATTTCATTTATCGAACTACTAATGTTGAATCAGGAGTGGTGTGCTGCCAATATCTCAATAAGAAGCTCGCTTAGTATCGCCTCCGAGGGAAGAGAGGGATTTTTTATTGCTTTTATCTAATAATACACAATAATTATTATAGGGATCAAATTTTACTGAAAATAGTTAATGTCGATAGCTGAAAAGTTTAGTTACCTTTATTAGACTGTAAGAATTCCAAAATTGGGAAAAAAATACAATGGTTTTTGCTATTATTCCATGATTCAAACATTATAGACTAACTGTCGTAGATAATATTTATTTGTCAACAAATCTAAATGTACATTACTATCTTTTATAAAATATATTTGTACATATACTACCACACATTCACAAATTATATTAAGGCTCTGATTTGATATAGGAATATTATTTTTTCTTAATTTTGAAAAGGGCTCATTAGCCAAGTCAAATTTGACTAAAGGGCTCATGTGAAGCCCGCCGAGCTAACCCTTGTATTGAATCTTATTTAATTGAAAATTTGGTGTATGAAAAATGTGTTTCGCATGTTCATTTATTGAAAAGTGGATAAATAAATAGCTTAAGGGTCTAAAATTAGTGGAGGGCATCATATTTGTGCAATGAAAAATTATAAATCAGTATTTATACATTTTTTTCTATGCAATATCGCCTAAGCATTTCTAAGTCTTGCAATAAATCTAAGGTTTTATTGAAAAACATCTTCAATATAATAATAATAGAAATACTCGTACAAATCCACGATGATTGCTTGTGGTGGAAAGGTAAAGCTAACTATTAGCAGTATCTTGGCAAATTATCATTAAAAATGACTATCCATCTAGAGGTTCATTGTTCAGTTAATTGCTATTACATTTGTGGCATTATCAATAATGAAATGTGTTTTATACTTGAATTGTATTTAATATTATGATACCATTGCAGATTACAAATGGGTGATGAGATGTCAAAGAGGCGGAAGTTCCTGTTCGTCACATGGGTCGGTCCCGGAGTATCCGTTATCAAGAGAGCGAAGATGTCCACCGATAAAGCCATGGTTAAGGACATAATCTCTGTATGTCATTTCATTCTTTATATACAACGAAAAATTGATTACTTTTACTCTATTTATTGATATTCTAATCAGCAAATGTACTTGTATGTTCATGTTGTTCAGTATTTGGACTCGGCATTGATTATAATAAAATAATGCAGAAGTCTATATGCTTTTTATATGGAACCTTTGGGTAATATATGTTTAACCTTTTCTGTGCCAGACAACCGTTGTCACAACCTAGCAAGCTTTGAATTTTTAAGCAAAATAGAATCATAATATTTCTTTTAAAAGTATATTGAATGTTTCTTTGTCATGATGACTTTATGATCATATTATTATAGTCATATCTTTGTGTTTTCAAATTTGTCTAGCAAAATACATTAAAGTTGTGCAAGTTAACTCACTTCCGGCATTCAATTGGTTCGATATATTAAAAAATCTTCACATTGTTAAAGGAAATTTTATGTTCCACAGTTCTAAGCTGTAAACTTCTCATAACACACCAGTGAATTTTCTGCTCTATACAGGGCTTTAAGTGATTGGCCGATTTTTTTATGTTAAAACGAACATCGCCTGCATGGAAGTGTGGTGGTAGAACACCTATTGTAGACATGTCTCTCATCACAGGCAGATTATACATTGATAACACAAATGGAACGAAAAGGATGTGGGCTTGTAAATTATGTGTCAATTTACTTTGATATTTTACAAAATAAAATAACATAAATCGTATAAATAAATATTTATTGATTAAAAAGAATCGGAAACTAATTCAGAGATTATTCATAATTCGCAGCTTTCTCAAATATAGATTCCAACATTTAAAAATTCATATAAATATGATGAATAGTGAATTATCCTAATTAAATTTAAGTTAAATCTGGATCTTCTAAAGAATTCCCAATTGATTAAGATTATTGCAATAAAAGGGCTCCTGAATACTTGTGTTGTGAGAATGTAGAATATCATTTTCGGTTACTTGTTATTACCTCCATTCGAATGATGAATAAAATTTATATAAAGTCGTAGAGATATTTTCTGAGATTAAAACCGACCATTCGAGAAATGGCAAGTACAAAGTCATGCCCAGCGGTGCATCTGTATTTGGTACCATCATGTGATGCGGCCAACAGTTGCAAAGCGACAAGGCTCGACACTTGGCAGAGAAGGTTTGCCGTCAGACCGACTCGTTCTTCTAGTATTGCGTAGAATATAGCCAACAGTCTATCCAACGTAAAGAACTTTGGGCCGAGTTGTGCATTCATTCTGAAATCAAAATATTTAGGGTTAAATTATTTGCAAACAAATCGGTAATACTACGTACATCATAGAAAAATGTCTACCTGATTTTTAAAAAACTTCAGATAATCGCGATTTAGAAAGAGTATAAGTAGAGTGGAAATCATTTGATATGAAAATGCGTAACATGAAGCATAGGTAATGTAGGTAATATTTTAAACAAATAAAATTACCCATTGTAAGAAAAAACATTTCAATTTATTGGCAGTCAAACCACTACATTTTTCATTGAATTGAGTGGCAGTTTAAAAAACTATAATTATTATGACATCCAAAAATATTGGTTGTTTTTGTACAGAATTTTTAATTTGGAAAAATAATTCTGTCCCCATGGCTTTGTGTTCCCTCCCAGATTTCCACTGTATTTTGTAATTTGGCGACCAAGAAATTCGCAATACTATTATCGCGATTTCTTCTGATTAATAATCTAGATTGTAGTAGTATATTGGGGTGATTTATAGAAAAAAATTAATCCGTTGGCAATTTCTTTTACAGCTTTCATGTTATAAAACACTTACTTATCGCTAAGTTTTGCTTTCGAGTTAACTTGTTGGAGTCTTTTCTTCTGCTTGCCATGATATTTCATGAAAAGCCGTTTGTCCTCTTTCACGGGATTATAACTGGCCAAATATGCAGCAATCAGTAAAAACTTAGCATAAAATGGCAGCTCAAAGCTTTGCGCCAAGGTGTTAGCATTTGTCAATTCATCGGTGATCTTTTCATTTTTAACAATGGCACCTTCGGTAGAGTCAATCCCCAAACGTTCCATCCGTAAGTGAATATCTCTGCTCAGTGGATCTTCCTTAGTCTGTTCTTGATGACCACTCAATCGTAGATATAATGCTTCCAATCCGGCTTTCAAAGCTGGGGCAATGTTTCTCCACAGTTTGGTGACATCATCAGCAGGAATACTACCGTCTAATATTGGTCGGCAATACTTTACATAGTTCACTCGTGCCATGTGTTTCAATTCAACTAAATCACGACAGGGTCTATAAAATACACTAAGAAATGCGTTTAAATAATTCGGGAACAAATCTGGCCTACATAATTCCTTGCAATATTTTGAATCAGCATCCGTTTGACTCAAAATGTAATTCGTATAAGACGGTTGACTCAAGAATATTATCCGATAGAGCTCCTCTTTAGAATATTGAGGAAAAAATAATTTTATCGGTTCACGTAGGCCAGTTTTTAAATGGTATTTTTCAAACACTACATTTGATAGTAGTATTGTACAAATATTCAAATTACAGAACTCTTTTAACCGTAGAAATACTGGCAAAATGTTTTGGTCCAAATCTCTCAATCTCTCAGCATTGTCTATTACTATAATGACAGGCTCATATCCCTGATCTGGTAGAATGTTATTCAAATTAATTATGAAATCTTTCATGTTTTCGCATTTGAATTTGGAAGCATAACCCGCTTCCCGCCTATAATTATGACCGCTCAAAATATTCAATATTGTTTCATATAATATCCTCGTAGAATAGCATTCGACTGCGTTCATTAATGCGCACGTATAGTTTAGATGCTTTATAGTGGCCGTTACGCATGCTCTTTTGCCCGTTGACGTATTGCCATAAACGTAAAGACAAGGAGGCACTGGCTCGTCTGATTCGCCGATGTAACCGTAAAGTTGTGATAGTTGGCTGTCTCTGCATGGGAGATATTGACGCGTTTCTTCAATGAATTCATCCATTTGTACCACTGATTAAGGACTAATAATTAATTATTACTCTTATTCAAACAGAATGCGACAATCGGTAATAGTTTGTTCGATTGCGGATAATTGGAAATATTTACTGCAAATGTTCGGTTATTTTTTGGGTCGACACTGTATTTTATCGTTTTTTTTTACATATTGAAAACACTAAGCTATAATTATATATAAATAATACAATACATTAGCTTCACACGCACAACCCGCGGCGGCCTCAAACGTCAATTCTGTTCGCGCGGGAATTTAGACAGCTGCCGCAGTGCTGCCACACGAAGAAATTGTCTTTATTGGCCTTGCGGGAAAAAATATGATAGTGTTGCTACTTTAACAACTACTCTTTGTAATAAGTAGTAGATTGTAAAATCGTACTATACTTTATTGTAGAAATTAATTTATTGTTTTGATTGTGCGTGTGTATGTAAAAAATATTATTTAAATATATTAAAAAATAAAATTTTGTATAAAGAATATCAAATTACACTTGATTATTTTTTAATATATCATTTGTCCAAAGTCCAGATGTAACAACATTGATCAGCATTTGTGATTATATTTTGATTTTTTTTTTCAGAATTTTGCAGTTGAACTACAATTAGAGAGCATGACGGAGTTTGAGATTGAGCAGTTCCGAGATGCCCTCAATAGAGCAGGGGGCGCCAATTATGGCACAGGAGTTCGGGACTTATGAGGCACTCGCTGGAATTCCAATCACCCCAATCGTAATATTATATCAATAATGTAAATCAACGGTATTGATCATAACTAGAATGGAAACTTCATATATATTTTATTTTTTAGGCAATCTGATGCATCCCCAGATAACAGAAAAACCTTTTAGTATCGCATAGCACACAGCCTATTTTAATTTTCGAACAATTATTTTTCATTAATAACAATAAATTCTACTAGCATTTACCTTATGTTTTATAAAATGAAAGCAAACAAAATTGTATTCTATAAAGTTATAATTAATGAATTTTTTTCATAGTGATGGAAAATTATCATGTTCTTCATTGTGAATAATTTTGTTATGATGATTACACATATATTTTTAATAGACATGATATGGATTTGATAAAATTTTGTTGATTCTTTTACAGTGTAATTAAGGTATTCAAAATAAATATTGTTTATTGAGTAGTGATATTATTCATATCCATAATGTTGTGTTCTCAGAGTGAAATTAATCATGTTCAGAAAGATTTCATTTAATGTATTAATTAGTAATTAAACAAGGTGATATTTATCCCCAATGAAAATTAAATTCAATATCAACAAAATTGTCAATAAATATGAATTCAACTGTATCTTTCGTGTCTTTCAGAAAACATGTCTGAGTATCAATAATATGCTACACTTAAAATCACAATGAAATTTTTAATATTGTAGTTGAGTAATTTTCTAAAAGTCTGCTTTGTAGTTGAATTTTCTTAGTGATCATTGTTAATTTTGTATTGTAGAAATTAACAATAATAAGTGCATTTAATGTTTTACTAGCATTAAATTGAAGATGATATCTTTATTGACAAACCGATTACCAGTTTATTCATTGTGTCCGTGATCTAGTGTTGCAATATCAAAGTATGTAAATGTGTCGGTAAATTCTGTACTGAGTGTATAATTTATAAAATATCCTTTAAATAAATGCAATAATTTTCATTTGTTCTATTGTTCCGTATACACTAAATATAATATTAATAAATGGCGACGTTTTTACATTTTTAGAGAATCGTTCAATTCTAATAATTGACTTAATACGTAAAATATATTTAATAATTATTTTAAAAGAATGCGGTGTGTAGAAAAGAAAATATTATAATGTCGTCTTAAATTAAGCTTTAAATGTAGCCATCAAAGGAAAAATTAATTAATATGTACTAAATTCAATGATGTTATCGATTTGTTTTATTTATGAATGGCAATTTTTGTTTTATTAAATTTTTGGAAAATTTGTTTTTACATCTGGGTGATTGCAGTTCAATAAATTTGTAGTTGTTAAAAAGTTTCTTGTAGCATAACCATTTATGTAATATTATATTATAACCAATTGAATAATCTTTTCGAATGCTGCCATATTCAAAATATATGTATGATTTTTCTTTTGTATGTTTTATAAATATTTAACCCTTTTATATTATAACTGATGATTAATATATCGTCTACAGAAATATTTTAATTAGTTTTATACACGATAAGTGTTTAATATATAATTAATATACTGTATTGTACAATGAGTTTTCAAAAATATGTCAATTCAATTTTTTGCGTTCTTGATTATCTGTAAGTTGTCAGCGCCAAAGCGAAATGGAGACATAATTAATATGGCAACATTCCTCAATAAAAGGGTTAATATTTATAAATTTATCAATTTCTTAAAATATAGTATCGCAATGTACATTTATTTATTACGCACATTTTCTTCCATATATCAATCAAAATCAAAATGCCGTTGTTAAAGTATGTATTGGTTTTTATCTTAATTTTGGTATTATACACATAATTATTTACTATCATCTTTTAGTCAGCTTTATATAAGCCTAAATACTTAAGTAAAAGAAAAATTTAAGAGATTTTATTTATTATAATAAAAAAAGTAATGTTATTTTAATAATGTATAATCAGAAGGTCCCAAATTCTTTTGTAAAAATGAAACTTATTATTAAATATTGAAAAAATCTTGCCTGCTTGATAAATCTTCTACCCACACTTATGTTTCATAGTTTTGGAAAGTGCAATATTTTTAAAACAAGGTTGACCTTAGGGTAGGATTGAGTTTATATTATTATCTGTATGAAATTTTGAAAATAAGTTTCCATTATGTGTTATTGTGAATGGTGAATGATATTAAAGTATTTTTTTATCAATGGAGCCGCACGTTTAAAATAATCGATTAATGCCTTATATTTGTATACACGAGTCAAATTTTTTTTGAGAACTTTACAGTTTGTATTATTATTATTATTAAAATTATATACATTGCATAATAAAATTAATTAAAAACAATTGTTTTTTTTCTTTATTATTTGTATTGAGTATCAAAGTTTACTGCAATCACCATACTTTAAGGGTAGCCAATCTATCAAGGCAAACGTGGCACATTGCATCCTTGCGCATAAAATATTACTATTTTATTATTATTAACTCCAGCCGTAAAGGTAAGAAAGTAGAAGAGGTACATGAGATGTATGGTGCATCTGAACTCGCATGTGAAAAAAATTACACAGTTCCTTGAAAAATATATAGAAAACAGAAACAAAATAGCAAAACTGGAATGTATTAGTTTGTGCTAGTTTAAAATATATAAATTGAATAATAACAATATGTTTATATGATAAATGATATCTGATCAAAATGCTTTAATTGATGAACGTTAAATAAAAATATTGTTGTATATCCAAACTACATAATATGTACTCGTATATGACAAATGAGTAAATATGGAATAAACAGAAATAACCAACAATAACAGCTTCAAAGTAAACTGTGAACCGTCCATACAATAAAAGCAGACTGCATACGCTGTTGACGTTTAGCAACTAAGCAGCAATCCAAGGCATGCCAAGCGGTCGAAGTGTACATGGCCAAAGTATAGCTATAGGTATTCATTAAGCTTAACAGCGTCTGTACTCAATGGGATTATTTCAATTGCACATTTTTATAGAGTTTCAACATGTAACATTCAAAATAAATCTATACTTAATTTAAATACCTGACAACATAAAAATATTTGTGACATTACATATTTTTGGATATTGAGTTCTGAAACTGAAAAACTTGAAATTGAGTTCTACTTTGTAAATTTGGTATAAAGTAATGCATTATAAGATACTGTCCATCATAAAACCAGGTAACATTTATAATAGTAAAATGGGAAACTATGAAGAACAAAGATTGAAAGCACTGTTGACACAATGTCATGATGAACATTTGAAAACATATAGAAAAAAAAAAAATATCAAACATCATTTTTAAATAATATTTGGCCCTTGACAAAAATAGGCTGGTCTCTTTTATTATGTCCATG
>JAPMAE010003875.1:0-14794 GCA_036584705.1 Rhyacophila sp. 25_7
AATATATTATATTTAAGTTTTTTTAAATTATATCAAGTATGTGTGCGACCCACAGATTTAGAAACCCTGATCAAGTTGATTTATGCGCAGAGCCATAAGCAAGCCATTAAATCAAATTTGGTTAAAATATCTCAAGTGGTTGATAAGTTATAATGAATTTACTGGAAGGACAATTTTTTGCAAATATCGCCCGCAGTTTGTACAAAAAAACTTTGGCTCCTGAGTCAACCTGTTAATATTGTCCCTGGCCGCCACTGTCTATGTGTATTTTTGGATGTCTTTGTAAGGAAAGATAGTTCTTCAGATTGTGAGTTTGTTCATAGTGGCTACTTTTATTAGCCGTTCACCATTGTCATCAAGACTGCCTAGATACCCAATTTCTTTTTGGGATTGTTGAGACTGCAGTGTGGAGGGAATTGCAGAAGGCTTCTTTGGTCTGTTCATCAGTATCTTTGGTTGGAGCATAGGATTGAATTAAGGAATTATTTTTCATTCTAAAATCTTAATCTCTTTGATATCGGTTTTCATTCGATCTCTCTTCGACACCAATAATACCATTCTCTAGAGGTGGAATCGCTTCTGACCAGAATAAACGATTGAGTAACCATCTATTTCCTTTCTTCCAGTGCCTTTCCAGTGTTTTTCACTCAATCCCAGTATGTCGACTTTGTAGGTGTTCATAATACAAGTGGCATGAAGGTCCTTTCCGGGAGTACACAAGGAACACAGATATGTGCCTATGCACATGAATTACTTGTTATTTATCGTGCTTGGTTGTGGTTGGTCATCGCCAATTGTCTGAAGCCTATATTGTGGTTTATGGATCGCATTTGATTTACGGAGGCTATGTGATAAGCCACATGCCCTTAATGCCTAGTCCAAGGGTCTTAATAGTTGACTCAGCTAGGTTTTTCTGTTAGGGATTTCCTTCTGTTACCCATAGTAAACTAATTTCTAGGAGCCGTATGTTTGTCTTTCGCCCCTTTGCCGGGAGCTTCAATTAACGCTGCATTGCCCAGGTGTCACCACGAGGAGGTCTGTGTTAGAATTTGCTGATGGTGTGGCGTTTCCCAACATATATTATAAGTACAATTACCTGCATTGATGTACCCATGTATAGACCGGCCATCTGTTGACTACCAATTAATTCTTCCAGTTTTCCAGAATTCCACAATTCCAGAGCACGAATTACAAGGGGAATTGAATTCTTCGAATAACGAAAACATTTGTCCAAGTCAGCAGTTATTAAAATTGCCCACAACAACGAAACAAGGTACTAATATAATTAATTGTCTCTTCTGTCAATCTTTAGTAGAAGCCGTTATATTGAAAAAATAGTTTTTCGAGGCATGATGGTTATATTAATTTACAAATTACATTTATTTTTAAGCAGGTATTAAAAGTTATTATCTCAATGTAATATCTATCATCAAAAACTCACCCTGCATAATTGAGTTTGATGTTTTAAAATTTAAAAAACCGGATTACTCTGAGTAGACAGTTAGAGATCATACGTATGTGGATTCAAGAACAAAACCACTTATCATAATATTTGCCATTCAGGAGAAAGAAAAACGACACACATTGCTTAAAAAACCAGACAGTATATAAATAAGTAAATCTTCACTAGACTGAACATTAAACTTTTATGATATTGGTTATGGTATAATATTGAGTATGTCATTAATACTTTTAAATAATTTAAGTTTTTAAATTTATTTACAGCGGAAGTTACTGAAGTCCTTGCTATTCTTCTTGAATTCATAGATACACAACCCTACATATATAATAGTAAGTATGAGTAAAGATAATAAGCTGCTGCTTTTCCAAGGTTTTTCCAAAATTAGTAAAATAAAATTTTATTTTATTTTATTTCAGCATTGTAAAATACATAGCAACCTGTTTTGACTTGTCTGGAGTATTTGAATTACGGACTCCATACTCCAGTTGTTGCCAGAGAAACCACCATTGAAATTCAATCAGATCCCATTATTTGTCAGTTTTAATGTTTTTACTGATTTATAATTTCTGGATCAAATAATGAATTGTTAATGAAGGTTGTGATATAATTGAAGGGTGATGGGGAATAACAATCCAAGTCGCTTTTGGCTTATGTTGAGATAATCAAATTTTAAAGTTCTTAGTCATTTTATCAGAAAAACATATTTTCTTAAGAAAATCAAAAGATTAGTTTTACAAATTATTCAAATGTGCAAAGTTTTCTAGCCATGTGGAACTTGATCATTCTTTTCCGAAATGTCATATCTTGGCCCTTTATTTTCTCAGTATAGTAACATTCTTTCCCTAAGCGAATACACACTTCAATTCAAACTGTAAAAATTTACAAGATGGTATCATAGTCTTGTTTTCGAATAAAAATGGACTCTGATCGTTATTTCTCGTCACCCGCCAATTTGAAAAAGCTTAAATTATTTGTAACGTGATAATTTGATAATTTTTATTTGACTGTTATACAGTTATTTGAATTTAAATTCCAGTGGATGATATAAAATACCAGTGTGTAAAAAAAATCTTTTTCTCCAAGGCCATCGATTATATTAATTGTTTGTACTAATTAATACACATTTATATTTTCATATGCGGTTTTATTTTTTTTAGTCAGTCTGAAATGGTATTGTGGTAATGAAAGTTGAATTGAATTTTTATACATTGTAAAATTTAGTCAAAATTCTCCAATTATCTGGTTATAGTACATCGTCACATGACAAATACTCAAGTTATCGTTGCCATTATTATAGTGCCTTATATAGCAACTTTATGTGTGAAAAAGACTTGATCAATTTATTATTATGTCTGTTGTACTACACCGTTTTCTTGCTGTTTAAATATATATTTTTATATTGTAATAATAAATTATTACCTTATTTAATAGATGTGATATACATACTATATTTGAGGCCTATATATACTATTATAGTAAAAGTATGTTATGATAATACAAATATGTAAATTCCTAATTATAAAACAATACTTGCTAGTAATTATTTTTGATAAAGTTACATTTACCTCAGGTACAAGTTCCTATCCTAAAATCAATATACATATAAAGAGATTTTTCCATTCTCCACATAGAATTATGAACATCATCAAAAACAATGTTCGAGTGGTCTTCTTCCTAGTTTACCACTGTTTCACACTTCATTCCGTAGTAATAAAGAAATGCTTTATCATATTCTGAGAATCTCAAATCTCAATAAAATTTTAAGGCTTTAAAAAAAGATATTCTTTGTTATTTTATTTAGTGCTATATGATGGCCAAATTTTAAACTAATTTCTTTGCACCTTATTTGAATAAATGATTAAAAAAAACTATATATATATTTACACTAAATTAGTGAGATTCAATTTTATTTATTTTTTAAATCAGTTTGCATATAAGGCCTCCTTCTGAAACAGCCAAATCATTTTGCATTTTATTATTTTTTGTTGTAATGTTTCAAACTCTTTAAATTATATTTCTTTTTCATACAACAGTGATGAGCGATCAATGACCTACCCCGCAGGCCTCATGAGGCATTAAGTGTATTTGTTTAAAGTCGGCATTCACATATTTAAGTTTTAAAAAGCCGTTTTCCAGTCCAGTCATGATTTCTCAAGAATATTTTGTGAAAATATGAATAATACTGTATTATAATTTCAATATAATGGCTCTCCACTAAGGATTGTCGATATGTATAATAGCAGGAATTATTTTGAATTCTAATTGCGTAGATTTTAGATGAATCTGTTAATGAAAATCAGGTATTGTTACTAAAAATAATACTCTTACATATCACTTGCCTAAAGGCAGTTGGTCAACAGGCTAGATTTAATAAATTTGTATATTTTCTAAATATAAAATAAATAGTCAATTGTGATAAATGCTGTAATACTAATTTTAATTTTGTTAGAATTTTATTAAAAACATTTAATAAAATTCTATTATTCTATGAAATTAATTGAATGTCTATATATGCTTAAGTTTTTGTAAAAATCATTAAAAATATATTAACTCGTTTATCATCACATTCTTGGGACATCTTATAATTGACTAAAAATTATCCAAATTTGAAATTTATCTAAAAATATATTTTTTTTGCTCACAATATTACATTTATAAATATAAGATGTCTACACTGATTTGAAAATGAATATTTTACCCATACAGTATTTCATTATTGATAAAAATATTGCCACACTGAAAAATAAGATAAAAGCTGGTATTATTTTTTTTTGTTATATTAAGTAAACATCATCGATCGTTTTTTTTTTAAGAACATCGATTATAATTCCGATTTTTAAAATACTTGCCGTCCTTATTTGATTTAGTTGTTATCTATTTTAATTATATTTATTGTCTTGTTGATTATTTATACCCTGCTGTCGTCACTTGATTAATCAAATTCTACATGTCTAAATTTTTCTACCTTTGTTGTTCAATCTGAATTACTGTAAATTGGGACAACTACTTTTTTGGGTCAATTCTTAAACCAAACTGAAAGCACACTATATCATTTAATGAAGATTGTTATTTTTTACCGACATGAGAAAAAATATAAACAGTAAACAACGTACTGTATTAGTAATTTTAGACCTATAAAAATAAACTAAAATTCACCCACTCTTTCATGATCCAATTTTCAATTTCTAAGATATTCATTTTTTTTTAAATTTATCTCACTTTTTTGTGCTGTTATACTTTTCCTGCCTATCAAGTGTAAGATAAATACAGTAGATCACAGATATTGCAAAACAAATAATACTAAGCAGTTAATGCTTCTGGTAGCTATCATGTCTTCAAAAACATTTTATGGCCTAATGTTTTGACAATATGCCTTTCATTCTTTAATTTTGTGTGTATCTTGGTCAGTCCTGTAATTGGTGGAATATATTAAAAGGTTTATTTTATCATCCCAATACACAAAAGTCGATAGTCAACAAAATTATGTAATTATTACATACAAAACAGTATTACTTTTTTTTAAATTTTATTTTCAATAAAAATGTTTTGTATTTCTTAGATTGTGATATTTCAGAAAGAATGTTACTTTAGCAACAAAAATTTGTCAAAATGCTATGTTATTTTTTATTGGATTAAACATTCAAAAATAATTCGCTGTATTTTATTCATGCAAACCTATCAGAAATTTACATTTTATGATCACTGAGAAATATGTGTTCCAAATACACTGAAAAATTACAGAAGACTCCAGGTTAAATAATTTTCAGAAATTAATATCTGTTTATGTTCCTGCGTATGTGAAATTGCTTCACTATTATCATCTTACAATATTCATCATATAAAAAATCTGTACCTAACATGCAAAATATACAATAGATAATAAACCATGGGGAGTTCACGGCACTTATTTTACAGTATGTACTATCACACAGAAATTATCTTATATTACAGGCCAACTGTCCTTTATTAGAAAGAAGTCTTTTAAAATAGCTTTCCTGTCCTTATCCTTTTACGGATTTAGAAAAAAATAACAAATGTCCTTTATTTCGAAATTCAATATTTGCTGCTAAATCATGACATTTAGCATTGCAATTATTTATTTATGGGTATGATAGCGTTTAAAAAAAATTAAATTGGAATTAAAAACTCTAGACAAACAAAACAAATGCAAACCATGCACATACAGAGACCAAAGGAAGACAAAGTGACATGAAGTGTTGCGAATCGTTCAAATAATTATGTAATTGACGATAAAAAAGACGGATCGTTATTTTCAAATAAAATAAATTAGGTAAATGATTATAGTTGACGGTAACTATTAATCTATAAATAAGAAAATAATTGAATATATGGGTGTGTTTGCAATATGACAGCATAAACATTTGGGTCAGGGTTACCAATCGTCCTTTATTGGAAATCACAGTCCTTTAAAATAGCTTTCCTGTTCTTGTCCTTTTGGAATTTCGAAAAAAAAATACATAAATATATTTTAAAGTGTCTTTAAATGCAGCGCGACAGAGTTGGCAACCCTAATTATAGGTCTTTCATCTATTAAATAAATCATTTTTGGCTTTATTACTAGCATGGACAGACTTGCAAAACTGGTTACTCATTTTGCTTATGAAAGGTGACGAGCTTGTTAAATCTTTAAATTACCAGGCAAGGAAATACGTTGATAGATCAAGGGAGTTGACGGTAGGAAGTTTACATAAATATATGAAACAGATACTGGGTTAGAATGAGTTGACTAAATTACATTACTCGTAAAGGTTTTCTAATATAAACATGAGTTATTTGCGAAAACGTCCGAATATGAAAGAATCTTCCAAAGTACTGAACGAATATTGTATGTTAGGGTAAAACACTAATAATATCAACAGTGCTACTATATTATCTTTAGTATAGAACAATATTTAGGTATGGACACGTAGTGCGTGTTCCGAGCATAATGCAGATGCTCATATGAGCACATCAAGCATTTTCTCAGTACGGAATTTGTTAAGGGAAGATGAGAAAGAGATGTCTAATCACCCAGTGACGTATTCTAATATAGATTAACAGAACACTATTTAATACTAAATTCACTTAGGATGGTCCATAAACCATGTATCTTTTTTTCTTACGTTTTTTTACTCTCCCCCTCCACGTAACACCAAGTCGATATTCAGTTTAACCCCTCTTTCTCCCTCTCAAAGGTTAGATGACTTTCCACATAAAATAGGAATGAAATTGATGAGATTTCAAATATAAAAAAAGAGGGGAAAGTCTAACATAACAATAAAAATTACCCCACCTTCCCCCTTGTAATGCCATGTAGACGTTGGTGGTCACCCCTCAAGACCGTTACATGGTTTATGGATGACCTTAGTTGCAACCTGACAACTCTTTCTGTATTTTCTTTATTTATTTATTTTTGGTCAGATCCAATTACATAAAGTGGAGATGTTTTTTGATGTTGCATCATGAAATTTCTATTTTTATTAAAACATATTTTAGATATACTTTCATTCCCTTTTTTATTGCTACATGTATTGTGTCTTCAACCTGGGACTCGCAACTGTATTTGGTCAAAACCGAATACTGCCTATTCAACGGTTGCATAATGTCAATGCTGCTTTATGGTAGTGAATCATGGCACCTAATGAATCCTCAAAATAGTCGCTTACTGAGCTTCTAAAACAAATGTTCCAAATTCTGTGAGTGCAGTGGTTTGGCTATATGCGAAATGGGATGATGTGGGAACGGACCATACAGCTTCTCATCACATCTAATGTAAAGATAAGATGTTGGACTCGGCTTTGTCACGTGTCGAGAATGCCTGAATTGCATGCCCAATGCCTCTTTTACAATATTATGATTAATAATTCAGAACACTGTCTTAGATTTTTTTTATTACATTCTTAAAAATATATTATTTTGGAAGGTTTAACATGTATATTCAATTAAATATTATTATTGTCCCTCTTTTTTAATAGATTTTTACTTACTGCGTATATACATATGTATGCACGTCTACAAATGTTCCATTATACATTATGATTTAAAATCTATATCTTTTACATGCATACGTTCTAATTGGATTATAATAATGATTTTTTCATCCACAACCTAGCTTTTTTGACATTTTAAATCCGGCCTTTGTTTGGTTACTCCTGATAAGTGAACATAGGAACTTCTTACAATAATAAACCGACTTTGCTGTAAACAATATTTTGTACACTGGATATTTGTTATAACAGACAAAACTGGTCTTTATTACGTCGATATAATATTTTGTAGAATCCAGTATAAAGAAACTAATGTTATTGCAATACATCGATTTTCTACCAAGAATTGTCAAAAAGTATAATTAATTAAGCCTATCATATTATTGCTGGTTCAAATTTAAGATAAGAAAGTAAAAATCCATTAACTTTTTCTCTGCCAAACATAATGTCAGTGTGTTTTTTTAAACGAAAAATAGAGCCTTTTATTATTTCTTTTAAATATATATTGAATGTTTCTTTGTCATGACTTAGTTTTAATGATCATATTATGGGTATATCTTTGCGTTTTCATATTTAAAATCATGTAAATATTCAATTTGTCTAGCAAACTACAATTAAAGTTGTGTGAGTTAATTCGTTTTTGGCATTTAATCGATTAAATAAATAAAATATTTAAGCCATATGTGAATCGTAAAAATTAAAAGCATTCACAATATCGGAATTCTAGCAACACCAGTCAACATACTGTTATTTTTTAATAATAAATCAAAATCGGAATACAGCTCAATAATTTACATATTTTGAAAACAGATCATATTTACTATAAGCATTTGAGATGCATACATACATAAAAAGGATACCAAATAATTAATGAGCGATCTCCCAAGAGAACGTAATTTTGTAACAATAATGTAAATACTATATGTTCTTTGAATGACGATTGTATGCTTTGATTCTTCATCTGGTTTTTTTTTTTGAAATCGTGACTTTCTAATACCTATCAACAAACGTGCTAGGAATGATTTTTAATCAGTCGTTTGATTCGGTCTTTGGCTACAGGTTGTTTTCTCTGTCTCTCCATAAACGAGGCATTCGTTGTAGTAATTAATAATTAAACGGAACCTTTAGGTTATAGCCATTTAATTATAGGCAACAGTGCTATGGCAATGCATTACCTTTACAAATTTTTTTTTTGGATTTTGTTGCTATTTTCATATGATGTTACCGGCGAATTATCGACAAATGATGGACCGGTTGTAACTATTTCTCAAGGTACATTGCGCGGCGCATATTTAACATCCGATAATGGAAGACAGATTTCCGCATTTATGTCCATACCATTTGCTTCTCCGCCAGTCGGAAATCTCAGATTTAAGGTAAGCAAATTTATATAAAATTCTTGTAATATATGTACCATCCGGCGAACAAACTACTCACGGTTCAATGTCACGATCATAAGCATAACTTACTTAAATATATAAAATGGATATATTAACATTCAATAATAATTTACTTGAGGCCTCACAAAACTTCCAGCCGTATATAGCGACTCACATCATGTTTAATAATAACATTAATTTCAATTAACTATACAATAATATTGTCAATACCTATTATTATCACAGACTGTAAACTGAGGTTTAGTTGAGTAAATGGATTAAATATTAGTGCGTGCATGTAATTCGGGACATAAGCCTGATGGTCAATAATTAAACCTCGTATCTTTGAATCGGTCCCAACATGGGTCCTATTCTAAGACATGCGGACATGATTACTCGTACAAACGGGGCTAAATTCACATCATTCTCAATGTTTGCTGCGCCGTGGCGATCACCTTGAATAGCTAAACAAATAACTCGGAAGTATATTGGGTGCATAGGGCATTTCACGAAAATAATGTATACGGGGTCGTCCATAAACCACGTAACGTTTTTTCCTACCCCCTCTATGTAACATCACGTAAACCAGTGGTTCCCAACCGGACGATCGCGTAGCAAAATTTTATCGATCCCAATAAGGATTGTGAATTTTGAAAAAATACTTATTGTTTTCATATTTTAAATTTACAACCGTGGATGAAAAAAATAATATCCCGTAGGTCGTAGGACAAATTGGTTTTGCTAGATTTGTAGTTATTTGTTTATGAGGCGGGTTGTTTTAAGAAACTTTTGTCTTTAAAAAATAAATAGTTTTAAATTTGAAGAACTAAACAAATTAGCTATAACAAAAATTCTTTTACGTTTCTTATTAGAAGTCGATCGCCATGAAAATTAAAAGTAGCTCACAGTTTCAAAAATATTGAGTACCCTTGGTGTAGACATTCATCTTTACATCCTCTCAAAGGTGACTTTCCACATTAAATAGGAATGAAATTAACGAGATTTTAAATATAAAAAGAAGAGGGAAAAGTCTAACGTAACAATAAAAATTAACCAACTCTCCCCCTTGTAACTTCGTGTAGACAATATGTATTTATTATCTTAAACTACGAATGTGCCAATTGAATTAATCAAATGCATATACGTATGTGTGTTTATGTTTACTATTCAAAGTAAGTAATTACAATCTGCTTTTTGCGAACCTTGGTAAATTCGTCTATCTATGAAAATGTTATCTGGAAAATCAACAGTGTCTAGTAAATTTATAATACACAATTACCACTTGTAATAATGACTATATCAAACAAACGAGAAACTGGTAAATTTATTTTAATTACTGTGTGATCAAAACGTTTAGCCATAATTCATATTTTACAAGATTCTACGAGGCTTTTAAGTTTATATTTTATAACAAGTATAATAATTAAATAGTTTTAGCCTTATTCATATTAACTCTCGTAAACTGTAATACTCGTATGTAAAAATAGTTACGGAATCATATTCGTTTAAGAATTGTACAAGCAATATTTCAAATAAATAAACATGTTTATGAAAATTTACAAGATTATTAAACAAACTTTTTTCTTATAAGTATTTATTCCACTTCAGTGATGATAATTTAAGAAGAACACTGTTTTATAAAAGTTTTTCCAAATTGTAAATAAAACAAATACGGGAAATACTCTTGAAATGTAAATAATTTGCTGAGCCATATGCTGTTGATACCATTATAGATATTGAAGTAGGTTAATACTAATTAATATTTATTTTAATACCTAGTGTTTCATTTTATAATTAATCTACTGAAAATGTTTCGTGGTTATTTTAATAGAATAACGCATTATAGGGAGTCCTCGAAATAATAAACAATCAAAACAAAATACAAACAATATAAACAACATAAACGTGCGGAAGATAAGGAGTTTAAAATTTGGTTCGAAAGAAATTATAATCTATTATAAAAGCTAGTTTTATTATTTTGTTTCCTATGACTGCTGTATACGAGTAAATTGAACAGCCTATTTTAGAATACTCTGCAGTAAGGTTCACATCCAATGAATATAAGTAAATATTTTGCACAATATGAAGAATATATGTGTATAGTTTCTTTGGTTTTTGAGATTACATGCAATAATAATATGACAAATAACTATTACTTTACTCTTTTTATCGCAATGAATTGATAACTTTATACTGTATAACGTTTCAATTTTCAATATTACTTTAAATACAATGTTGCGAGTACCGTGTAACGGTGAATTCTCATTTCGTTATATCCAGTAGCGTAGCGTGCCGTATAGAAAAGTAATGCAAAACATGAGCGCCGAATTCAATAAGGGAGCAGGCTTTCAATATTTGTAACACAATTACCAATGCTTTTACGTAATTTTTCTATTAGAGCCCAACTTGATGGGGGTTATATATAGTTAGTCTTTGTATTTTGGAAAAAAATGACAAGAAATTTACCAATGCTTAGAAGGTCCTTGCTTATTTTTTCATAAAAACCCAAAATAATCGCGAAACACAAGGAATCACGCGTCTCATTTTTTCAGAATATATTTGCGGTTACTTGTCTAAATAGCCAGAGGATCTAAAATCTGTTCGTTATATTCACGATCGAACAGTAACAAATAGTTGACAATTTAATTGCACAATATGCGAAAATTCAGTAATTCATGAATAATAATTCAATTTCAAATTTGACGTTTCAATGTTGCTTTATTATTATTTTTACTTTTACTCTGTTTATTTATTGTTGTAACTAAACAACTATTTCCAATGTATAATTTTATTGTAAAATTGTAATTAAATTCATTCATGGGCCTCAAATATATACCCTTATAAAAGAAATAGAAAAAACGTTAAAAAAGCCTTTCGTGTTATGCATCGATTCGACTACATATATATTTTATCTGAAAATATTTATTTGATTGCGTATATAATACATAATAATTATATAAAAATAAGTATTTATTACTTATCATTATTACCAAATAATTACGTAACGAGTGGGTAATTGATATGCATACTTAATCAACGATACGCATAATACTCTTATATAATCGAATAAAGAGCAATTGTTTGTAAGCAACTAATTTAAAGAAGAAATCTAATTCGGGAATTTCACTCGTAAAGCTAATATGATAATTAGTAGCCAGTAAAATATTCTTCATTGTTATAAATCAGGTTAATACACATGTTAAGTCCCGTTATAGAGAAATTCAAGTGATCGCAAAAAATATTTCGTTAAAATAAATGAAAAATTATATTTAAAGTTGTCCTCCCATATAATTTGAGTATTTTAAAAGAAAACAATACTAAAAAATAATCGTCATTTCGGATTCGTTATGACGCTACTGCACTTATATTTTATAGCAGTAGGATTGGACACCACGTAAAAATATTTATCCAATTAAACTTTTTTTTTAAATATCGTACGTATTTTGCAGCAAACGCCGATGTATTGAATAAGGTAGTACAGTGGTTCCCAACGGGGTCGGTACCGCCCACATGTGGGCGCTCAAGAGAATTAAGATGGCCCTTCGGTCCAAAGTAAATTCAGAGGGCGTTGAGGACCAACTGCCGCCCCCCTGGACAATATTTCTAATAACGCTATGAGTTAGATTAATGATGTTAGTGTGTTCTTTTCTGAAAATGGGGCGGTAGGCCAAAAAAGGCAATAAGACGCTTAGAAAAGAGTACTCTTTTATAACAGATTAATTGTTGCTTACATATTAAGCATGTAAGACAGTCACTGTTGCAGAGAATTTTATAATGCAGATTTAATTTTTATGCTATTTTACTAGATATGTATTTTTAAGTATTCACTAAGCAATATTTTAATTGTAATAATGTGACACTGTTTTTTAAAAAACATGTTTATCATGCGTTGAACTTTCACATTTTTCGCAGGCACCAATTAAAGCCGGCGGTTGGAAAGGTATAAGAGATGCCAGCCAAGATGCTGTTACGTGCATTCAAAACAACCCTTATGTCAGAGTTACGGAAGTCTCTGGGACTGAAGATTGTTTATACCTCAATGTCTACTCACCAAAGGTTTGTAATTCGAGAAGTTCTTTTTAGCGATGCTTAGTGTGAATTTAATTATTGGCCGGGCTCGGCGGTTATACGAAAATTAAATAATACTTTTAATTTATTAATTATTTTATAATAAATATAGAGAATAACTTATTTTCAATGTATTTCGTGTGATGTAGAGTCAATATATTTGTTTGTAGAAAGCGAGCGCTAGCAAGGCGCTTTTGCCTGTGATGGTTTTTTTCCATGGCGGCGGATGGATGTGCGGATCTGGCAATAAAGAATTTTACGGACCTGAGAGACTCCTGGATAGAGATGTTGTATACGTCGGTGTCAACTACAGGCTTGGTAGGCTAAAAATACATTCAACCTACATTTAATGAAGTAACCAACGTCTTGACTTCTCCGTCGAGTAATAGACGAAGTGAAAAATAATAATTATAAAATATAACAATTATATTTAACTCCTAGTAGTAAGTATTATTAGCTATTTACTAATGAACTATGGTTTAATAGGTTTTTCTAAGTATTGTTTATAGATAAATAGTGTATTACGTCATTATACTCGTACAAGCTTGTTAATATTCCTATTTTTCTCAATAATAATTGAATCAATATGTAATGATAATACTAAAATACGTGTTGTATAATCTAAAGTCTCGTCAAAAAACTTAAATTTCTGATTAACGATGAAACCATGAAACATTTTCTTATGTGTGAGTCTGAAACTTGGAGCGTCAAGTAGAAATAAAAAAGCTTTGCATGTATTTGGATATAAGATAACATAAAAAATATTTGGACCAGCTAAAGGCAGTGAAAGACACCCATAACAATATTAAGCCAATGATATTGATCTGAACTGATATCATCACTGCAGATATTAGAGTTTCCAATACGAACATACAGGGTGAAACAGAACCTTTTAAGCAGTTAGGTTAGGTTAGGGGCCAATTCTCGGGCGATGGTGGGAGGAGGTAGGTGCACGTGGTGCAACTCTGTTCTGTTGGTGACCCTATTTCAATAGGCAACATGGTTTGGACTGAAGTACACCGGCTTGACTGCCACATGCGCGTTTTTGACAACCGATCTATGAGCGCGACGCAAAGAACTATTCTGCAACGGTTCGATATTTCGCGCAACAATGTCGTTCCTAATGCATACAAATGCGAATCGTGATTCAAGAAAACATTATTGAAAAATAAGTAATATTTTCGTGCTTGACCACAGTGACATGGCACCTGATGATTAGTCCTAAGGCTACACCAGAGTATATTTAAGAGTTCTTTATGTTTTTATTTTTGTAGGTCCGCTAGGATTTCTTTCAACAATGGACGCAGCATCTCCTGGTAACTACGCACTGAAAGACCAAACTATGGCCCTTCATTGGGTACAAGATAACATCGAGAAATTCGGTGGGGATCCAAATTTGGTGACGATATTTGGCGAAAGTGCTGGAGGCGCTAGCGTCCATTACCATATGTTGTCGCCGTTAAGTAAAGGTAAGATTTGTATCTCATTTATTTTTCTTCTATTCTACAAACCTATAAAAGTTATTTTGATCATTCAGCCTCGGATGCGACTAATAAAAACCAAAGTGAGAGAAAAATAACCAGAGAACCCACAAACAATCAGAAAAATGAACCGAAAATATCGCGCGGCCTGATTGACGTGTATGCTCGTAATTATATTTTATGGCATAAATGTGATGTTAAAACTAGTCTTCACCGTATTATGCTGTCTCACTCGATTGTGCTTAATATTGGTTTCAGTATCGCATCAAATTTACTACAGTATTTCAGCACTATAGTACAGCAATCAGAAGCAGTGCTGCATTAACCTTTAAGCAAAGTAATCACGTGCTTGGCATCAAGGAAAAGGGGGGCACCACATAAATTTTTCATAGCCGAATTTATCTGCAAATGTTGATT
>JAPMAE010003876.1:0-14142 GCA_036584705.1 Rhyacophila sp. 25_7
CGAGTATATGCTATTTTGTTTCACTAATGCCATGCAATGAATACTACGCGAACAAATACTGATCTAAATTATTCAGCTCTGCATCAAAAATTCTTTTGAGATTCTATACTCGAAGACGGGGATTTTATGAATTTAATCAGCCATACATCAGACTAATACACTTTAAAAGTTACTTATAATTCAATTTCAAAAATTACATTAATGATACATAGATTATAGAACCATTTTTTTTTTATTTTTCATTAAAATAATTTAAAAACTTTATTTATTCATGCGTATTAAGATGTTTTCTGGCTTAAAAATGGAAACACCTTTTTTTAATCCTGATAAAATTTATCAATTTTAATGAGAGTGATATTTTTAAAACCTACTTTTCAAAAATATAACGTGTATCAAGAACTATAATATTATATTTTATAACTTACACACATTTAAAATATACTTATATGTATAATACAATACATTTGCTAATGTTGATGATTTTAAGTATATTCCCACTCCAATAACCATTTAATACAACCATTATATACGGTACATATAATCAAAATAATCAATCAGTTATAAGGATTGTATTCTTGTAGTCAAATATTGTCAGTAATGTAGAACCTGCTACTCACGTTTATTTAACAAAACGATTTATAAAATAATATACATACATTTTTTGTACGAGTATGTTTCTTAAATGCGGCCGTGTTTGATTTAAGATGAACGAATGCGGCCTTTCAACACAAAAAATACGCCATCCTTGGTATAGTTATATGTGAAAAATAATAAAGAAAAATTAAAAATATAAATTAGTAATACTTTATTATTTCAGTTATCGTAGTTTCAGAATTATACATTTTTAAATTAGAACAAATTGAATGTACAATAATATAAAAACAGTTCTCTCCACATTCAAACACGAATAAATATTATTACGTAGATATATATATATACAGTTACATAAATTTTAAAAAATATAAGAAAACAATTCATTTTCCAAACGTATTATCTTGAACATTTTCAAAAGCATTTGTCTTGATCTGAAAACCACTACATTGTCTTCGTATAGCGATGTGCAAATAGAAAAAAGTGACTGTTTACTATTCTGTGGTATCGCCATATTGTCTTTGCTTGGGTTTGGTACGATTCAATGGCGTACTTATACATATAGTCACCAATTATATTAATTAGTAATTATAGTTTTTGGCAATTAATTATTTTCATATAAAAATGCTACTAATGACGCCTTATTTTAAAGTGCAACGTTTGACTTAAGTGTCTTACAAATTCTTTCATCAGAATCTGCACAAATGTACTACAGTCGTAAATTATGCACATATAATTTAACTATTTATGAGGTTGCTCCTCCAAACCCTACTCATTGTTACATATGGACAGAAGTAACCGGACATCGTGGTAGTTGCAAAATAGGCTCGGCGTTGCATGCCTGGATAAAAATGTGACAGAGATATCATCAATATTCTGATACCTGTTTTAGGCAAAACTGCAATTAATACATAGCGTCATTATTTATGCATACAATTCAGATGACTCCAATTAAATGTATATAAC
Source organism: Rhyacophila sp. 25_7 (assembly GCA_036584705.1). Taxonomy (NCBI): domain Eukaryota; kingdom Metazoa; phylum Arthropoda; class Insecta; order Trichoptera; family Rhyacophilidae; genus Rhyacophila; species Rhyacophila sp. 25_7. The sequence continues at coordinate 1,558 of JAPMAE010003876.1, forward strand.
ATAACTTCACGGAATCAGAACATTCCTAGATGGAAGTTGATTCTATGCATAGTGCTATAGAGTCAACTAAAAACATGTATACCCTCAATGATTGGATCAACATATTTAAAGCAGCTCGATCCAAAAGAAATAAAAATATAAACATCAAACCATATGCAGTGCACGAGTTAAGATTTGATAATATATTGAATCTCAAATCACTTGCTTCAAAAATTATCAAAAAGCGCATAAAAAATGAATATAATGAAATTGTTTTATGGCTGAAAACATGAGTAAATATGAATACGCCTGACCACGACAAATTCTTTACAAGTATTCTTATAATGAAAACTTTAAAATCTTTTCAGTATTTGTACGAGGATTACCACCACTTTTTCCTCCATTGAAGTGTTTATACAACGAAGAAATCAGTATAACAAAGCAAAAAAAAAGATTTACTGAAGCTCTGTGACACTGGCGTAATTCCTCGCGAGTATCATGGATGATACAGATCACTTTCTGTGAACAATAAAGAAGACAGAGCACCAAAACTATCACACTTGGATTCTGAATCAAAGGCAGAATAATATTTTTATACTTATTGTACTTTCACTACAATTGTTTCTTATTTATCACTCAATCTTTTCTTCTTAATAATAATTCAAAATATTATAATATTAATAATTTTCGGGGATAATAAGGTACCTGTTTTTCATTTGAACTACGTCTTTCTAAGAATCAAAAGTGACTATCTGCACTTTTTCATGCGTAGTAAAACTAATCATCTGCTTTAGGAATTTTTAAAAGGTACAGTATGAAAAATTTCAAAAATACTTTTTTTTTATTTTAAAAGCAATGAACATATCTACCCACACAAAAATAATCACAAGTATGAATACATACACTTTTTCAAAAATTGATAACAAAAGTGTAAAAATGGTTAAATGGCTCTCCTGAACATTATACACTTTGTCAGTTGGTCACTTTCTCTTGTAATCACGATGATATATCTGAAACTCGAGCAATGTAGTTAAGTCAAAAACTAATAATTATTATTATAAAATGATAATGTAATCCATCAAATTAATGAATACAAATGGTATGATTTTTCTCTCGACGTGGCTTAGATATAAAGATGAAATACATATCGACCCTGTTTAGGTAAAAGGGCGTAACCCTAAGTTTTTTTAAAAAGGCTTTTATTTTAAATTCACAATTTACACAACTAAATACACGCTCTGTGAAAAGTAATTAAGTCAAAAATGCGAAATTATTATCGAAATTCAGCTTTAGATATTGAAAAAAAAACGATCTACTAAAATTGTGTGGAAAGGAAAGAAGCATTAAACATCAATTTTTCTTTGATAACTTTTTTAATTATCATATCATAAAAATGAAACACCCATTCATTGTTCATCATGCACTTCAAGTTTGTATTAATGTGACTTTCACTAAAAATCATTTAAACACATTTCTTGTGCCTCCTATGAAGGTTATTCTGTGAGGGTTACTCCCTTTTATCTAAACATAGTCGTATATATATACACACAGCATATATATACGCAGGGTGTATGTGTGTGTAAAATATACGTTCAAAATAATATCATGAAAAGAAATATATTTGAAGAATCATAACTAAGAATACGGAAATGTCCATGTTTTCTATTTTCAGTATAATTAAATTACTATCATAATATAATAGATATACTTATGAGATTAGATAATACAATAGAGATACTTATGAGTGATAAAATATATTGTAATTACTTTTATTTCTTAATCAAACATAGTGAATCCATGTCTTTGCATTAAATATATATAACGAAATTAAGCGTACTGAACTTATTTTTACCTTCAGAAAACAAGCCACAAAAATTTGGGAACAATTTGGAAGTACAATCTACATTTGCAAAAAAAAATATTTGTTCAATAACTATCGCACGAAAACATTTCAGTCGTTTAAAGCTAATCGGTTTATTTGGTTGCCTAGTACGCAATAGAAATTGTTCTCTACAATAAGTTCAACCATTGAAAACAGTTATTCTGGATAATATTATATTATTTCTTAATATTGTAATATAGGCAACCATTTATGGTGACCTTATCTTGAGATTTGGTGCGCCACTAGCGCGTAAGAAACGTAAACAGTGGCAGGACGTAAAAAGAAAAGTTTGGAATCCCACAAGGAGCCATTAGCAGGGACTATCTCCACAACAGGCTGGCCACACATAAACTAAATCCACACCCGGGGGTAGTATTAAACTGACGGTTAAATTGACTGGGATATACATGCGCGGAAAACTCTCACAAAGTCAACGACGTCACTGGAAAATTCGAGATCGTCTTGACATAGGGAAATAAACCCGACACGTGTAAGTGCTCTTTCTAGTTTATTCGAGAACAAACTTGGCTTTAATCAATGTTGTAACTTTAAAGAAACCCTATTCAAGATAATTACTTTTTGAGTATCAAAAACACTTGAAGAAAGCGAAATTGAATTTTTTATTGAAAACTTTTTTTTAAATGTGTTATCATATATAATAATTGAAGCACTACCATCAATCAATGTTTTACATGTTTCAAACGTTTAACAATATCAATTCCATTTTTCGTGTTACTGTAAAAATGAATGCACTGGTAACGTTAATTCTATATATAACTAACAACAACCTCTCTTAAATATCTCTCAATCCAATTTTATGTAATGCAATTGTAAAATAATGATTTTTTTAAATTCAAAATAATGCATAAACTAAACCATTTTAATTCTATTCGTTTCATTATAAATCATATGTGTGAAGTACATTTGTATTAAAATCACATAAACATTAGAAAATAAGTGGCTACCAAACAAACCCTAGATAAAAACTTACTACTATTATAAATATATCTTAACTACTAAAGCCTCTTCAACTTGTATTATATAGAAAATGTAAATTGTTTGAAATGATAGGCATAAATATTCTTTGGATATATTATGTTATAATATAACAATGTTTATTACATTTCTATGGTTCAACATTAAAAAGCTTCAAAATAAAGTGAAATGTCATTATTCTCACTTAATTACTCAAATTAAAATCACTTCAACAGTGTCAACTAAACATCAGTAAAAAGATTATTTATTTGGAGTGTTTTTGTTTATTTAACTCCGTATTAATTGTTTCAAAATTACAAAACATTCAGCTGCAATAAGAAAGGTATTCAACTATTTCATTCTACGAATATTTTACCAGAGCATAATACAATTATTTAATAAAACATAATATCTTTAAATCATTCATTATGTTTAAATGCATTAATTATGCTGCTGTAAGTCAATTATTTTTCGTATTTTCTTTTATTAATTCATAAATATATAGATGAAAAATGTATATAATAGACAAAAATATATTATTATAAAAACACAATTAAAAATCAAAGCTTTTTGTACATAGATTTCTCACCATTAAAAAACTCTATTGTGTCCATTTAAATTCACGATTATTATAAAAACGTTTTTTATACTATATAATCACGAAAATGATTATTAGTTCCTATTTTATATAATAAGGAACTCTAACCATATTTTTTATGACCTTAGATTTTTTTTATTTACGTTATTCTAGTTATAAAAAGCATTATTATGTTAACTTTAATTCACAATACTTTAACACAATATATATATTTTTATTTTTTTTAAATCACTTTTAATAACTTTGGATTAAAATTTAGGCTCAAGTCAATTATATCAGAAATGTGAACATACATTTCTGTTAGCCTTTGATAAATAAAATATTAATAATACAATATTACTGATTATATACTTTATTGTTTCTACATGTCACTTACGATGGCTTAGTAGATATATTGCCTAGTTATGAATCCGTGGCTACAAGTGCCATCCAGTGGCAATTAACGAAAAATTTCAAACTCTGATTCATTTCAATTTGTAGCCAAGAAGCCTCAATGAGCTAATAATTAACGACTATTACGCGTGAAAAAATACTCGAAAAAATCTCTAGATTTTGAATGTTTCATATGTTTCTTCTTGTTACAGATATTCCAAAAAATTAAAACCCTAGATAAATATAAATATTGAAATTTTAAAGATACATATATAATTTAATTATTAGCACTAAAATAAGTTAAATAAAATGAAACCACATACAGATTGTCTACTTTTTAAACACAATTTAATATTTTTATATGAATACGTGTATTTTTATGATTTTTTCCGAAATTACAATTGTGAATTTAGTATGATATAAAAAGCGTTGAAAATATGTCGACCCTCCCGAACGTATGACTTTAAAAAAATAATGTCTTCATAATTACACCCAAGTTAATGCGTTTTATAACCGCAGTAAAAAAAACTTTCGCCGGCATTAACTTCCGACTTGAGGCCACCGATTCGTCCCCCATAATATTAAACATGAATTAAAACTTTGTCAAGTGTGGCATCAAAAAAAGGTTACGCCGAGGCCTACTTACCAAAGTGGGTATGCGAAAACTTCTTCCCTTAGTTTGGCACTTTGCCCCGTGGGTCATTTAAGCCCGCCAGATCCTTTATCCGGCCATAAACTGACGCAGTACACACTCATGGACTTACGAGTATCTTTGGCCACACATAACCCGGGATGCGAGTGTTTTACTCGACCACAGTACTATCCATTTTCATTTAACTCTAGTCGCTTCTTTATAGTATATACTCATACATTATCCTTTTCTTTCATAAAAGATCGTGAAATTTTAACTTTTTATTGAATATATTTTTCTTAAGAGTTCTGAAGTATTCTTTCGTAATTTGCAGTACTATTGATAGATTTTATCCACATTCTCTTAGAGACGGAAAATATGGATTTTGACACTGTATAGATTTTCTTAATTTATATTTTTTTATTTATATTATATTCAAGGCGTGTTAATATTATTTATGTATTTAAATACTCTTATTTCATACTCGTATACAGGGATAGAAAATTCTTGTTTTAAGCTTACATGCGGCCTCTAAAGCACCTACTAATAACAACATTTTTGCATTGCGTTGAAAAAATGCATGAGAAGGAATGTTACAATCCGTTTATATTACAGCATTTTTATCAGGAAGATGTTTTTGGACGAGAATATTAAAACTGCATAAAATGTTGCTAATTGGGATAATACAATCTTATTTTGCTATAATTGAATATATGTAACCTTAGTAATTTAGAAATGAATATAAGCAGCCTGCTATAATAAAAATATTCCCAACCACCGCTCGTATACAATTTATATTTTAATCGATATGATAAATGTTTATTATCATTTTATTATGTTTCTACAAAGTTCGCTATGGAAGAATTTTCCTTTGTTAAGACTTAACCTTTTAGACAACAAATGAACATAATCAATCCGCTATGATGTCTGATATGTTTGATGATGAAAAAATATAAATCAACATTTATGGGAATCACTATTAAAAAAGTAAATCTAGTTCTACGGTTGATTGATTCAGTGAAATTTTTGAGGAATAAGAAATAAAATCTATCATCTATCTTTGGTGGAATGCCATAATGTTCAAATAATAATAATTATTTCATTGATTGGTCATTTAACTAAGTATTATATCGGGGGCTTGGGGTCATTAGGGTGAAACTACAAAAATGGCTTTTTTTAGTTAAATACTAAACTGGCATTCAAAAAAGTATTTTATTAGTGACAGAAAAATGAAACTCATCCGTTAATAGGTTGACTAGGTAAATTTGGATGAAACTACAAATGAAATGAAACGTTTAATGACAGAAGTATGAAACGAATTATTTTTCGAAAACTGTTTTGTTCTATATCTCAAAACTTTGTTTTTGTAGTCTCGCCCGTATGTCCTCGATATTACAGTGTATTTTGTGAGTTTGAATAATGTTTGTACATTATTTGTGTACTTGTAAACATTTCCTTAAAAGCGGTCACGCTTCCGCTACGATAGGGTTAGTTTCACCGAGAAAATTCTGGCGATTATCAATATACAGTATTATAACTAGATTTATACATAGAATATGGAAAAAAAGCTCTATTGTATTATTTCTGTTGTAGTAACAAATAATAACCTCCAATCTGCCGAGTTGAGCAAAATGGCTCTGATCAAACTCAAGTCCGCAGTAAATTCGCTTAACCATGCATTTTAATTATATTAATTCAATTCAACGTAATGTATTTTATAATTAAAATGAGCTTAAGTTAAGAGAACGCTGCGACTGGATGCTGTTGATAACAATAAAATATACAGAAAGTTAGTACTGAATCAACAAATAAAGCAGAGAGCGCGTGCCAAACCATAAAATTTAGTATCATCCAGCGACGCTCGATTTTGAAGCCCCGGTCCAAATAATGTTTACCACTTCCCACTAAACCCTCGCTAATCCAATCAGCCAAGGGCGAAATTCGATAACCATCCCTCCCGCTTTTTTCTGTGGGAAATCCTCTTTTCAAAAAGGTCAATTATTACACTCGAGTGATGTGCTATCGATAAATATTTTATTGCCCGTCAGCCGTAAAAGTTTTATTCGCATGGACTTTTTGTCAATATTAATTAGATTTACCTACGAGAAAATACTTTTGGGTATCTTTCAATTGTTTTTTATGTATTATTTCGTATTACGTCAATCTACTGTCATCACTATAGATGCAATTTGCTCGTAGTGCAATAAACTCCATCAAATGCTTCCTCTCGAGTAATTATTATAATTGTACTTATGTTATATGTTGTTATTTTATTATTCAGTAAGTTTCTCTAAGATTGCGATCACATAAATAAACCAATATTTTAAAATACCAGATTAATCACGTTATGGCAAATTTAAAGGACGCATATCTACAAAAGACAAAATATCTTTAAACTTTGCATTTTTTAACTATTTTTTTATTACATTTTACGCCACACTATTTACAAATAAATATAACTAACTATACAAGTTAAATTTCGTTATAAAAAACTTCATAGAATCGTAAAAATACTTCGTTATCAAATTTTAAATAGAGAGAGAGTACACAAGCCCTTCCATATCATATTTAACAATATAAATCAGTTAAAATATAACAAAATAATATCTGTATTTGGGAGATTAACTATTTTGGTGTTCCTTGCCTTGTATGATAATATATTTACCATACTACCCTATCTGAATTTTGCCAAAAATTAACATAGTACATATAATACATGTATATTGCAACGCTCTTTTCAATGATATACTCAATTATGTTATAACCCTACTAAAAAGAATATAACAAAAGGAATATTTCACTATGCTATATATATATTATTATACTAGGGAAGCAACACCAAAACAACTTTAAACAGCCATATTGAAAAAATACAATTGTTTATAAAGTTTAGTTTCTCTTCTACGTACAGATATATAAAAAATGGGTAAAGAAAATCGTGTTATTATTTAAATGAAAAGCCTTTCATTAAAGTTTGAAGGGAAAAAATATTTTCTACGACAATATTTGTTTCATTAAAACAAGTTTTTTTTCATTTGATAAAATAATGTATCAATTGAATATACGATTTGTCTTTATTATTATTACTATTAATTGTTACGCGACGATCTATTCAGTTCCATGGCCGACTGCATCTTCTCCAGGCTTCTTATGGTACTCTCAAGTACTTATGGTATTCGCCCACGTGTTTACTGAAGTTCTTTCAAACACTTTCTTGTGAGTTATAGATTCATCGCACTTTACAATAAGACCCGCTCATCTGAGTCTCCTTGCTCATAAGATATTCACTATGTTAGGGCTAAGTTGTGCGCGAACCTCAGCATTAATACGAATGTGAAATTCTTCTGGTTCTATAAATTTAAAAAACGTTGTACCAAAATTTTCTTTACTTTAGAAATTAATATATCTAATGGAACTTAACCAGTTTATAAATTATTACTTCAACAAAATCCACAAATCATATACCATTGTATTGTGATATCAAAGGATACTACGGTGATATTATTTTTACAAAAGAATTCGATTATTTGGTATTGAAGTATAAAAAGTACTACAATATTTAAAGTGAATTTAGGAAACCAATATTATTTATCTTTTTTAATATGTATTACCACAAAACCAATAATACAGGTATAACAATCATATATTATAAACTATCAATTCTTTGTTATTAACACTTAATATAACACTTAATTGCTATACGCATCCTTGACATTTAGACACTCGTTTTGCGTATAATTTTTCATATCGTATATATTTCATGCATATAGTATTTTAGATTTAGATTTTATCGATTTATAACGCAAAAATCGACGAATGTTCGTGTTATGACTTTCACATCGACATTGACTGTTCATCACAAGTTCTTCACATTCTTTCCAGTATTAGTCGTGCTTATTTATTTCAACATCAGGGAGTAATTAAAAAAGTCACCAATCAAAAGTTATTCACAAAAATATGTCCTAAAATGATAAACTGTGAAATTTGAAGATTCTATAAAACCTATTACTATAGAATTAGTCAATTTGATTAATGAATTAAACGTTGATGTGAACAACGAAAACATTAATAGACTATTGAAATCTTACACAGAATCTTTGGCAAATAAAGTTAATTATACAATATATGAATGAAATACAACATGAAGCATAAGAACTTGATAACGAACCCATTATTAGGATTTTGACAATCAAGAATTTGAACGAATCCTCCGTGCATTTTGACAAATTTCTAACAGTCTTGGAAAAATGTGATACTAATGGAGAGCGTATTTCTCATATATAAATAACAAAAAAAGGACAGTGTATTATAAAATTTTACATCAAAAAAAATAAAAAAATATATACGATTCAACTTTCGAATAAATTTATGACAGAAACACCAAATACTTATTAACCAATAACATGTTCTCTGTTCATATATTAATAAACTTCATTTTTTTTCAATTCTCTATTTTTCTGCACATTTTAGGCATCGGATTATACTATTGTCTTTATTTATCAATACATTATTTTATTACGTGAGAATTGCATACATTTTAGTTTTTGATTAATTAAATATTATCTTTTTCACGTGCACAACATACAAAATATTTCGTTTGCATTTTTAATTTAATATTAATCATCAAATGTGGTCACCGTATATTCGTATGAACTGGTGGCACTGTAGTAGCATGATCAGTGTATATGGCAAAAGCTCATTCGAGTTCTTAAATTAGAAATTGCGTTGACTTTCTTTTAGTGCGAATGCAATTTGCTTTATTATGCATTCGTTAAAAATGCTTTCCAACAACTTTTATTGACAAAAGCTTACTGAAAAATAATTTAATGATTCGTTAATTGGATTAATGTTTCGTATTGTTCTATCAGACAAATTGAATACTAAGTAAATATAAATACAAAAAAGTGATAAAAGTGATAATAGCCTGCTGCTAAGTAGCAAGTACATATGGCACAAAGATAAAGAAATATACAAACTAATCATTAACCGATTAGCCAGAAACAAGTTAACTCGCACAACTTAAAATGAAGTTTGCTAGAAAAATTGGAATATTTTGGATAATTTTAAATATAAAAATGCAAAGATATAATTATAATATGATCATTAAAACTAAGTAACATTCATTCAAAAGAAACATTCAATATATTTGCAAAAGAAATATTATAAGATTATGTTGTCGTAATATTATATCCTTCACAAAAAAGTTAAAATTTAATTTAGTAATACCTTCAATATGAAAAACATCAATTATATAGGCTGCACGCGTACATAACAAATAGACTTCTGATAATAGATCACATATAACATCCAAATGGTTTTACACCACGGGCCAAAAAAAGGTTAACTAATTATAGGTCCTGATACTAAAAAGAAATCTTTGAAGCTTATTTGCATCATGTTTACACTCTTTTCATATAAAAAAGATAACCTAAATCATTTCAGTACCTGTGACGAGATATGAATGTCATGGGAATTTCATCACGAAACTCATGATGGACGGTGTACATGCCACTTTTTGGTGACCTCTTATTTGACTCCTGTTGAATAGTTTCAAAGAGCTTACTGACTTTTGTTATTTTAATTAATCCTTAATGAAAGGCCATTTTAATGAAATAATAATTCAGTATTTTTTCCTTAATTCTAGAATATATATCGCAAAAATCTTGACGTGTTTCATCTGTTACCAATTATTAGTTTAAAAATCTTGTAATAAATAAAAGCGCTCTGGATTTTAAAATGGTAGCGAGTCTTGGCACATTACAAAGTCTCAAAATAACCGTTTGCTGAGTTGCGAAAAGGTAAGTTTTGGGAGTGCGGTGGTATGACTATACGTGAAATGAGGTGATAAGGGAACGGACCATGCATCCCCTCGTCATATTTAAAGTTAAGATGAGATATAGGACTTAGCTTGCCTGAATCACATCTCAATCCGGCATGCCTCTTCTTCAAACCAACCGGATCCCGATGTCTGGGAGGCCGCTGAACACCACATACTCGTACATCATGTATTCGTTGGAGTTGCGGGACGCCAGAATGACATGGGAGGATGCTAAAAGACTGGCTATTGACTGGAGGCAACACGTGGTGTCCATATTCTCTGGCTAAGTGACGTAACATGGCTTAGAGAAGATTTTTATGTATATTTTTTTGAATTAGTATAAAAAACAATATTTTATTCTGCAATATATATGTTTCAACATTCTGAACATTTTATTTTCAATTGCAGTGCTAATTCAACATAATTAAATGTTATATTCTGATAATATTAAACAATGTATCACCTTTTTTAAACACATGTAAGGAATATCCATGTACACATATCGCTTGCTTAAGAAAAATATCTAAATATTGGCAAATTGTATACCGCGACTTACTTACACGTCTAAAAAATATCCATGTGGCGGGAATAATATTAGATAATTACGAGGAAAACTTCAACTGTCTAATATACCATTACTCTTTTACTGGCAAATGTTAAAAATACAAGCTTTGAATGTAGTTTTCTATTGAAAGTTTTGAAAAACTACTATAATAAAATTAGTGAGGTTACAGTTTTTAAACATACAAATTTGTGTATAAAAATGATTAAACTTAATTGACATACACGTACTAAATCTTTTTATTAATCAATTTCTAAGTGTTAATTTATTTAAAGTTGTCTTTATATTAAATGTTTCCAATAATGCGATAACATTCAAAGTAGAAATGTAAGGTATATATTAGAGAAGAACTAAGGGTGCAAAGCTGTATGTAACAGTATTAATTGTCCATAGTATTCACAGTAGCTTAGTGCCATCTGAATGACAGGCCGTAGCGATCGTAGTAGAGGTCTACGGTAATCAAGTTTGATCAGCGAAGGCTCAGTATTGTAGAGAGAGATAATACCTAACGTCGAGGGGTGGAGAATAGATTGGAAACGGCGGGCACTGGATAATGCGCTGACCGGAAACCACTTTCAAATGTAACCGGTATATTTCAAATCTGTTTGTATTGCTTACAGAATTCTATCGCAAAAAATAGTTATAGTGCTAACTAATTTAACAATACAACTTTGATACTTTTATTCGATAGTGTTTATTAACATTCTTAATATTTAATAAAAACTTTTGGTATAATATTTTTAAATGAATAATTAATTGTGAATATTTTCTTCATAGAAGTCCAAAATCGTTTTATCGTTTATTAAGTGAATGTTTTAAATTATTGTGGTACAAATATTCTGCGAATAAATTGTTTGACAATATTTTTTTGCTTGCATTAATTAATCATGCGCTCATCATTTTTTTATAACAATATGTCAAATAGTTACAACTTCACATCAAATACCTCATTTAATAAAAAAAATCATTGTTTTCAGACAACGCACTCAATAAACGCAATTAACATTATACGTATTATTATTGTTACACATAAAATAACCGCTAGAAAACAAGCAATTTTATTATTTTTCATCAATTATTATACAAAATAAGTTTTTTTGTGCTTAAATATTACATTCTAAAACTTTTTGAATTCTCTTTAACAAAGATGATTGATACGCATAAAAATTTAACCAAAACATACAATTGTACAATAATCATATATTAAAAATTGCACGAAACTAATACTCGCAGTTGTGATTATACGCGAACACTTGCCTAATACCGTCATCATAAAATCCTTGTTTTTGCTGATATTTTCCATGTGGAGCCACATGTGGAAATTCAATTATGCAACATAGTACTTACTGTGAATAAAACTATAGTAATAGAAAACAATATAAAGTGTATTGGCTGTTCACAAATTATAGCAGACAATTATTTTTATCACTGATTACTCCATAAGTGCATAATTGTCAATAAATTTGGCTAGATTTTTCTAACCACCTATGACTAAACACGTACGTTTCAGACGTTCTTTTATCACATGCCACCCAGCAGACAATATACGCGTCGTTTATTTACTAATTTACAAAAACAAATAATCTCACTTTTTATCTTATATACCTAAGAATTGTTTTGTTTAATTTTACAGGTATTTTTTTTGTGTTTGCATTATTCTTCGTATTTAAAGGTAGAGTATTGAAAGGTTATGAAACATTTAATAATCATATTTAATATTCATTTCAAGATATAATGCCTTAGTACATTTTTAATCAACGCTAAGGCC